>LPNX010448438.1:49123-70667 GCA_001517045.1 Pseudotsuga menziesii | reverse complement strand
TTTGTATACTTTTATTCTGATTATGAAAAATTTATTTTTTCTTTTTCCATCATTTTAACAAATTGATTGTTAGGATGAGTTTAAGTTTAATTCATTTATAAGAAATTTATAAAAATTGTTTTATTATAAAACTTATGACATTAAGTTTTGTGATTTTGTGATAAAAAACATTGACAAAGACATCACCTATTTAGAATGCAAATATTGAGGAAGTATTTTAATTTATTTAATTTGTGTGTGTATATATATATGTTGTAAATGTTTTAAATCTAATTTGAGCTGACATGTTAGTTTTAAAATATTTTATTGTTTTTATAATATTTTATTATTTATAAAACTGACACGTGTCAACTCTAGGTGAACACATAAGGAGTTACACATCTCCCCCTACTAGGTTGTAGAATGGGCCTCTTCCGGGAAATAATACTTAAAATTTGTCATTCATTTGTATTATTAAATACAAATCTAGTAATATCAAATATTTTTATGGACTTTCATTTTATTTCACACAAATTAACAAAATAGCATTTTTTTAATTCATAAATTAATTTTTAAAAATTAATTTTTAATTTGTGAAAAAATTATAATGATTTTGTTAAAACAATATATAAAAAAAACTAATTCCTATCTTAAGATTATGTTTTGTATATACATTCATCTTGACAATCATAAATATATAGATTCGTCTTCACAACCATGAATAATAACCCCATGAATATAAGTCTAAGATAATTGGAATTTTGTGAACACAAATAACATACTTGCATAAACTCGACACATTTTAAAGTCATTGAATTAAGACATTTTAGCCGTTCCTTTTGGAATGAACAATATTATAAAGGATTTTTGTGAGTGATCACATTTTTTGGAATAGGCAATGGCATAGGGGAGGAGGTAATGAAGAAGGGAGGCTATACGACCAATCCTGTAGTTTTAATACCTACTCTACAAGTTAATTATGAACGAAGGGAATGTCTTGGACCCACATAATGTCATGAAATTCAAAAAGTGCTATAATACATATTGGGATATGTAAGTCATGTACCTTGTAGTCTTGTAGTTGAGTAAGTAAGGATTGTTGAGTTGTAGTAGAGGATAAAATGTTGTGTAATAATAGGGAATAATTGCTAAGCATTGATAGAGAATAAGTGTAGATCACTAGTAGAAAATGAGCGTTATGCAATAAAAGTTGGTCAGCAATGGTTTCTAGCATATGAAATTGGAAAACCATAAATAGATTATGGTTTTTGTTGTACTTATTTATTGAGTGCTAGGGTTAGAGGAAATAGTGTACATGAATTACTAACTTATTGTTATGCTCCCAAAAATTCTCTAGAATGATTATGTTATTGAACACTCTTATTGAGAGCACAAAGACTCTATAATGTATTATAACCATTCATTAGTTATTGATTAATACATTTGAGTGTGCTTTGGAACGTGGGTTTTTTCTCTTGAAAGGGTTTCCACTGGAAATAATTGTCTAATGATTCCACTGGAAATAATTCTCTAATGATTGTATGTTTCTAAGTTGTTTACTATTGTAATTTGTTTATTTAAATCTCTTTTATTACTGTAGGAAAATTTTTCTACACCTTTACTTCCTTTCAGTTGGGACCAAAGCCTAATTATCTTGGATCCAAGGTGTTAGGGACAAGATTTTTTAATCTAATCTTGTGTGGGAGTTTGTGCAAAAGAAAATTTTATTGCAAGGAAATGGAAAGCACATCTAGAATAGAAGCAGAAAAGTTTAATATAGGTAATAAATTTGATTTATGGAAGCCAAGATGGACGATATTGGTAGATTGAGATCTATGGTTTGTTGTAGCTAAGACTAAACCCATTGGTATTAAAAATGAAGAATGGGAAATGTTTGAGATAAAGGTGAGAGGCATTATCATGATTTATTTCACCAATTCATTGTTATTAATGTTTCTGAAGATAACTACGAATTTCTAGAAGTTGGGAGATTTGTAGCAGACTAAATACCTAGATAATAAACTTTTACTTTGCAAAAGTTTATTCACCTTGAAAAAGGGTGATGTTGATTCTATTGTTGAGCATTTGAATTCCTTTATTACTATTGTGACCCAGCTAATCTCAGTTGGAGTGGCGATGGATGAGGAGGATCTTTGTATGATCATTTTGTGATATTTTCAATATTTATAGGACAACCTGATAATTATGAAAATTGAGTCACAGTAATCTGAGGACTAAGGCACAATCTTATAGAAGATTCAAGATCAATTTACACACAAAATGACATAAAAGTGTTGCAATTAGAGGTTGCAACTGTATATTGTCAATGATTAATCAAAAGTAGTGATACAATGTCATACACTTGCATGAATAGCAAGACAATTCGAATTCCCAAGAGGTCATTCGAATTGTACACATGAGAGTGGCTTAGCTGTCAGTTAGACACACTAAACACATTAGGTAACCACTAATCACAATCAATACTCGGCTCTAACTGAATCAGATCAATTATGACCGAGTCTAAATGAATAGAACTCAATTGCATGTCAATCAATAGGTGGGGGAGCATATTTGACTCCAGTTAGCTTCGATGAAGTGAAATGAATTGAATTGAGCTACCAGAAGTTGTTGGAGGCGCCTTAGATCACTCCAGTTAACTGGAAATTGCCAAAAATAAATAGAATAGTGATGGAGGCACCTTTAGAACTGCAGTTTAATTGAAAGTAGGTGGAATAACCATTAGTTGACTGATTTGGGGTGCTTAGGTCAAGCATATCAACCTAGATTTGATGCTTGATTGAAGGAGGAAGCTCAGTTAGTCTCCCTGATTGAAGGAGAAGACATAGTTAGCCTCCATGATTGAAGGAGTATGATCCAGTTGATGATGTAGTCACATATTCGAGCCAATAACTTAGGATAAGTGGTAAAATAGGCCAATTAGGCCAAATAAACATGTGTGGGTTGAATAATGACTCCAACACCCCCCCTTAAGCTATACTCATGTGGAGGAGTAAAAACAATGTTAGGGCCCCGACAACAAAGGCCATAAGTCACCCTGTACAAAACTAACTCTAAAATTCTCAAAACAAATGCTAAGTGAGGAAAAGAGGAAAACCATGTGGGAACAAAACCCCCCCTCAAGTTGAACACTAAAGAATTAACTATCTTTACCCTAATGAACTCACCCCCAATAGTGAACGGAGGTAAGTGAAATTTTTCTCAGTAAAGTTGTTGGTGAAAATATCTGCAATCTGCTCATCTGTGGGGAAGTATTGTAGAACAATTGTCCTGTCATGCACCAACTCCCTGATGTAGTGCATATGGATCTCAATGTGTTAGGTTCTCTGCCGCTGAAGTGGATTTGTTGATATTTTGATAGAAATTTGGTTGTCACAAAAAATTACAGTGGATGAAGAACTACCAATCTCAAACTCAGACAAAATACCTTGCATCCAAACTGCCTGGATGCAAGCATTGACTGATCCCATGTACTCTGCCTCTATTGAAGAAAGGGCAATGACAGCCTACTTTTTGCTGGACCAGCAAATAGGCCCACCACCAAACATAAAAAACATAGCTGGAAGTGGACTTTCGATCTATGTTATCCCCCTCCCAATCATAATATGCAAAATCGACCAAATCTAGCTCAGAATCTGCAACATAGTGAATTCCATAGGATCTAGTACCCTGCACATACTGTAGAATCCTCTTGGCTTCCCTCCAATGAATCTCATGAGGCTGTTGAATATACCTTGATACAACATTCACGACATAAAAAATGTCAGGCCTTGAATGTATCAAGTATAGCAGACTTTCGATCAACTAGCGGTAAATAGTGGAATCCATAGGTGGAGTTGATTTTCTCTCTTCAAGACTAATTCTTGAGAGGAAAGGAAATGGTGCAACCTTACAATAAGCCATGTTAAACTTAATTAAATGGTCTAAAACATATTTTGATTGCATCACCATTATCCCATCATAGTCTTGAGTGATTGTCAGCCCGAGAAACTGTCTTAGCATGCCTAGATCACTCATTTCAAAAGCATCATGAAGAGTAGTTTCATTTCAAAAGCATCATGAAGAGCAGTTTTTATAAAGGAAATCGAAGTAAGTGTGATTCCTGTTATTAAAATATCATCCACATACAATACTATGATCATAATATTACCTTCATACTGCTGCAAATATACATTTGGATCAGATTTGGATCTCTTGAAGTTTTTTGAGAGCAGAAAGGCATTCATTTTGACATACCAAGATCTTGGGGCTTGTTTCAAGCCATATAAAGATTTCTGCAACTTACAAACCAATGAAGGATCTAATGTATAGCCTTCAGGATGCTTCATGTATATATCTTCTTACAGGTCTCAATGGAGAAAATCACTCTTGACATCCATGTGATGCACCTCCCAGTGCTTGGATGCGGCAATGGCCAAAACTAGCCTTATGAAATCCATCTTTGCCAATGGTGCAAAGGCCTCATGGTAGTCCACTTCTTGGACTTGGGAGAATCCTTTTGAAACCAACCATGCTTTATACTTGTAGGTTGAGCCATCTGCAACAACGTTTGTTCGATATACCCACTTGCATTGAACAAGTTTCCTCCTAGGTGGAAGGGAAACTAGCTCCCAAGTTGCATTTTTCTGGAGAGAGTTGAACTATTCATCCATTGCAGCTTGCCATCTCGGATCATTCCTAACATGGTATTAGGACTTGGGATCAAACCTAATTATCACATATCAGGTCTCGGACAACAAGGAATCATTTCAAGAAATAGAAATACCTACTCTTTGAAAATCTGATCGGGTTCTCCTTGGATCAACAAGATTTCCAACATTTGTCTTGATGAAAGAGAGAGTCTTTTTGGCCCATTTTAGGAGATGAGTAGGAACATTAGAATCTAATTCAGAACCTAATATATTATTCTCACTGATATCAGACATCAGATCTGAAATATGAGAGTTCACACATCCATTTTCATCATCAGAACCATCAGCAGAATGGGAGGGAATTTCAGCAGTTTCTTCCTCGACTAGTTCCACATATTGGAGAGGTTCTTCAAAGCGGGAACTTATCTCAATGAATATCTATTTGATTATGATATTCAAGAGTTTTTATCCCTTTGATTCCTCTGGATACCCAATGAACATACACTTAATACTCTGCGGTTGCAAATACTTCGTCTTGTCAAGTGGAAATCGATCCCAAGCAGTGGACCCCAAAAATCTGAAATTGGACACATCCGGTTTGTGCCCAAAGTATGCTTCGAAAGGAGTTTTTCCTTTCACAAAAGAGTGAGGGACCCTATTGTGAATGTAGGAATCAACATTCATTTCCTTAGCCCAAATATTTGCAACCAAATCTTTGGCTTCCAGCATGCAGATGGTCGTCTCTTTGAGGGCCCGGTTTTTCCTTTTCGCTACACCATTCTACTGGGGTGTGTAGGGAATGGAGTGTTGGATATTGATCCCATATTTAGAACATATTTGCAGAAGATGATACTTGATATACTATCCTCCTTTGTCAAATCTGAGAGAATTTATCTTCCTCCCAGAGGAATTCTCAACAAATGCATTGAACTCAATGAATCTTTCAAGAACTTCAGATTTTTTCTTTAGGAAGAAAACCCAAGTGAATATGGAGAAGTCATCAATAAAGGTGAGCACATAACTTGAACCACTAATGGAGGTTGTAGGCATAGGACCGCTGATATCAGAGTGGATCAACCCCAAAATACTTGTTGCACAACTTGCCTTTCCCCGATCAAGTTTGTGCTCAAGGTGTTTGCCGACAATGCAACCTTTGCAAATTCCACTGGAGGTTTTGATGGTTGGGAGGCCTTCAACCATGGAATGTCTTTGAATTTTCTACAAGTATTTGAAGTTCAAATGTCCAAATATTTCATGCCACATCTGGCTGACCTCATTCCCATGAGTCAGAAGGGTGGTGGGATTTACATTCAGTACAAACTTGGAAAACTCATAGGTCTTAGCATAATGATTCGTTATACCTATTGCAATGAGTTTCCCGGATGTAATCTATGAGATATCAACATCATTCGGGCTGAAAGTAACTCTCTTGGGAACTCCTGTGTGTGTCATTTAATATATACTCAACAGATTTGAGGCCAAGGAGGGTACATATAGAACATCGTAGAAGCTTCCATGTTCAAGTTTTACAGTACCTTTGTCTTTTGAAATGATTTGAGAATCATCTCCCATGTGGATGGGAATGATGTTGTCGGAGTCTAGGAATGAAAAGGATTCTTTTTTGCCACCATATGGTTCGAAGCACCAGAGTCTATGAGGAGACCTTTAGGCTTCGAAACATTTTCCATGAGGGCATGTCCTCTTTTTGAATGGATGTTCCAATCATGATTTTCTCTCTTCCTAACACTTTTAGGAAGATTGATATTGTTCTTCTCAAGGAGAAGAGTCATTTCATCAAGTTTTTTCTTCATGCAAGAGATTTCAGGGTGAAATCCCTTCCCGCAATAGGAACACTTGATATTTTATTTACCTTCTTTGCCTTTGTTCTTGTTCCTTCTTGAGCCTGAGGGCTCATCCAGCTGCTGCTGTTTCTCCTTTGGCTTGGGAGCATCAAACTTAGTCTTTTGATTCTTTTGCTTTCCCTTACCATTCATAGCTTTTGGCCCTCTAGCAAACAATGCTTGATCTTTTGAGGATTTGATGATCCCCATTTACACAAGCTTGTCATGCTCTCTTGTGAGAGAATCAATGAAGGCATTGAGTGTCGGCATATTACAATTCGAGGTTTTTAGCTTCTCGATATGAAAAGGGGAAACAAAAAATGAGTAATCTGCGCCAATTTTGGAAAGAATGGCAAGGATGAGTTGATCATCCTCCTCCACTTCACATTGCTTCAACTGGATCACCAGGCACTTGAACTTGGTGAAGAAATCATTCAGAGCTTCGAAGTTTCCCAGGTGAAGAGAAATCAACTCATTCTCTAGTTGATAGATCCTCAAGTCATCTTGCTTATAAAAAAGGGAAGCAAGTTGATCCCAAATTTCCTTAGGAGTCTTCAATCCAGTGATGTGGAAGAGAATATCCTTAGAAATCGAAAGGCACAGAAATCCAAAAGCTTCATCAAGCTTATTCTAGTATCTTTCTTTGTCTACAACATGATCTGACTCTATCTCAATGCCCATTGTGACTCTATAGAGTCCTTTGGCACGCAATTGAATCTCCATGTCCTCCTTCCACTAATGGTAGTTGAAAGGAGTAAGAGGATCCATAGAAGAGACCATTTTTATACTGTAGTGAATGCAGTGAAAGACTTGGAAAACCTCCAAAAAACAAAAAAAGGGCACCATAAGGTCGAACAAATCGCACTTTTCAAGTTTGCATCACACTCAACTTAGTCAATCAAGCAAGCTTGATCAACAATTTCTTTGCCCAGTAATTATGTGGTAAACTTTCCACTTCTGGTGCAAAGCTAGAATTTTTGAGCTTTTTGCTCAAATTGCATGATAGATTTGTCAAGAAATCTTGTTGGAGAAGAAGAGCCTTGTCCCGTCGTGGCTCTGACACCATGTAAAAATTGAGTCACAATAATCTGAGGACTAAGGAACAATATTACAGAAGATTCAAGATCAATTTACACACAAAATGACATAATAGTGATGCAATTAGAGGTTGCAGTTGTATATTATCAATGATTAATCAGAAGTAGTGACACAATGTCATACAGTTTCATGAATAACAAGACAATTCGAATTCCCAAGAGGTCATTCGAATTTCACACATGAGAGTGGCTTAGCTATCAGTTAGCCACACTAAACACATCAGTTAACCACTAATCGCAATCAATAATCGACTCTAATTGAATTGAAGCAGTTATGATTGTGTCTAACTGAATAGAACTCAAATGCATGTCAATAAGTAGGTGGGGGCGCATATTTGACTCCACTTAGCTTCGATGAAGTGAAGTGAACTGAATTGAGTCACCAGAAGTTGTTGGAGGCACCTTAGATCACTCCAGTTAACTGGAAATTGCCAAAAATAGACAGAATAGTGATGGAGGCGCCTTTATAGCTGCAGTTTAACTAAAAGTAGGTGGAATAACCATCATTTGATTGATTTGGGGTGCTTAGGTCATGCAGATCAACCCATATTTTCTCCTTGATTGAAGGAGGAAGCTCAGTTAGTCTCCCCGATTGAAGGACAAGACACAGTTAGACTCCCTGATTGAAGGAGGATGATCCAGTTGATGATGTAGTCACATATTCGAGCCAATAACTTAGGATAAGTGGCAAAATAGGCCAATTAGGCCAAATAAACATGTGTGGATTGGATAATGACTCCAACAATAATCGCCATTGGAACCATTGTAAAGACATAAATGCTTGATGAGGTTGTGACTTATTTACTCTTAGAGGTAAGGAAAAAATGTTTTGAATCCACCAATGAGGAATTGGTTATTCATGAAATATTGAAGGATTTATATTTTTGATAAAATGAATTAATGACTTTACAATAGAAATGACCAAGTATAAATATGGCCTATTGGTAGCGACATGTATCAATAGACATGTTGCTTAATAATTAGTAATTAAATATCCTAACTAATAAATGCATTACGAATATCACTCGTAATAACCAATTAGGTTTATTACACACTTTTCTGGCCTACATGGGTGTTACGGAGAGAAATTCCTATGGCTTGGGGTACCACAATAGACAGCTTGACTCCAGAAATCAATCCTTTCCAATATGCAAGAGAAATCAAATATCTAACACTAAAGGATCAAAACTCGTACCTTATTCTGGACGGTTGAAGTAGATCCCCGTTGAGTTTTCCAACTCCAGCTTGAATTGATAAATTACTTCCTCAATAATCAGTAAACAAGACAAGCATGCTATATATATTGGTGTTAGATCTACTCTAGCATATATAATCAACAACGTATAAACATTTGAAATCATCCATGGATAAAATATTCATTCAAACATACATTATTGGACAGGAAAAGATATTTCTATTAATATGAAATCAGAGATTACAATGAATACAACCTCTGTTGGCACGTCTATGAATCGGAGAAACTGAATCCCCCACTTGGGCCTCCACCACCTCAATCCTCCATCTCTCGATAGCAAGCTCACAAGCAAAAGGAAAGCTTGGGAAGAACACCAAAGTGCTCCAAGGGACAAAGGGATGCAGACTCAAGCATAAGTTCCGGCAACAATGGACTATAGTTTGTTTTCTCTCAATTCTCACACCCTTTTCAATGTATCTAAAGGGTTCCTTATATAGCTCTTCAATGGGGCAATGCAAGGTCAAATCCGAGCGATCTCAAGGCATATGGAAGGCCAGGAGACAAGTGAGTCGGATCCATGTCAAGGAAAACTCCAAAAGAATTTGGCCTTTTGCACACATCCCGATGTACGCGGTTTTAGGGGTCAAACCTGCGTATATACGCGATAAAGGGTTTAAAAGTCACATATAGCAATTTAAGCATGTTTTTAGGGATGATCTTGGAAACATCAAAGGTATAAAAAGGCCCATGGGGTCCAAAGAGTCTGCAGAGGGACAGGGGAAGGCCATATAAGTGTGATTCACCAGGTGTGGTAAAACCAGCTATAACAAATGCCCCCTAATGTGTGAGGTCAGAGGGGTCATAGGATTTCCGAATACATTATAAGTCCATCCCAGAAGTGGAGTGATGAAGAACCCAGTGGAAGTCCAGCCACCCAATCAGCATAGTACAATGATACAACTCTGCATATAACTACAAATACATATAGCAGTCCCGGATACATAAGAGTACAATGGCCATGAACATGCATGATACAAAATATGACATAATTGGTCATCGCCACGTACAATATACATAGATCAGAATTTCCATGATGAAGATATACAAAGGATCATGATCTCCATAATGGCTGAAGATATACAATGGATCAAGATCTCCACAATGGCTGGACATGTTTGACATATATTGGAATCAAGTCATGAGAGCTGAAATCTCATGAACACTGGCACGATCAAGGAGGTAGCATATAAGAGATGCCACCAATATGGAAGGTCTTCTACACAAACTGATACGAGTACATGTCCTACTATGTGAATAGAGGTGTCGAGGTCAAACATAGTAGTCCATTGTCTGATTACCGGTCATTGATGTATACCGTTAACAGACACGAGATCACCCATCGATAATGATAATGGGAATCAAGGTACTAGAGTGCAAACTAACAAGTGTGAATAAATGTGTTGAGGTCGAACACTTGAGAGAATCCATCGATCAGGGGACACTGATGTATTCCAAAAGAACTGTCGATGGCGAGAGAACCTGCCACTGATGATTGCAAGTCTCAAGGAATTCAAAAATGACTCTAGATTCCAATCCCATAATAAATGATCTGAAGTCGATGGGATGAAATCTGCTGGAAGGAGGGCATTAAGGCATCCCCCATCATCCAACACGAGGTACTCAGCAAAGTTGTATAATGTGGAATGACTCGATCATAAGGTGCACGAACCAGTAACTGTACCAGGAATGGCCGACATGCATAGTCAAGATAACTGAGGAATGGCCGAATCAGGTTTCAATTTCCTTCGAACAAGAGCATAACGACGAATGGTGACTGAATGTAGGTAGCATAGACTCGATATACAAAACTGGGACATCTCTGCGACACAGGAGGAATCGATAGAGGCTCCATAGGGACTAGAAGCTTAACCAGTCAGTGGAGATAAACTTAGATAAACAAGTATAGCTCCTAAAGTCAAACTATAAACCCAACCAATGGATGTGATATACAGTGCTCTGTTCGAAGGTAACACGACTCGACAGCTGCCAAAGATAACATCTTTCCTTATCCAGATTTTTGGTTTTTTTTTTGGACTTTTTCAAATATTTAAAAATATTGAAAAAGAATAAAACTGCTTTATAGTTACAGACTAGGAGGAGACGAGTGTCAAATGGGAAAACAAACTAGTTCCAAGCAGTGGAACATACCTATGCTCAATGCAAGGATACATGTGTAGGATAGCGACATTTGGGGGAAATTCCCCTCCCTGTAAAATAGGGAATCAAGCTGCAAAGGATATAAAAGATGGATCTGCATGGCTAGACATGAGACAAGCTCGAGTTATATGGTTGAAACTCAAAGTCAGGGAAGTCGGCGTAAGGCTCAAGAAGGCAGGCAAAGCTCATGATAATGTAATTACAACTTGACATAAGGGAGTCCTGAGGGAAATAGGATAGCAAAAGATCAAGAGGAGTATGAGGCTCTTGTGAAATGTCATGGCAATACTATACAACAGACTCCCACACCCTAAGGGACAAAATGTTAGCATGGGCACCAAATGCAAATAAGGCGCTAGCTAGGGTACCCATTTAAGGTCAAGCTCTACCATTCACATCATGCCACTTCTAAAATAGCAAGAAGGTTCCGTGACATAATAGAATGGGTTCGTACCGAAGGCTATAATGAAACTGTCATTAGGTCATGCAAAATGCAAACAAGGGTGAACCTAACCTATATGCAATTTAAACATCATACCTATAACAGGCATGAACGGGTCAAAGTAACGCTCGAAACGACGCTCAAAATGGTCTCCTACATCATAAATTAGTCCAAAAACGGTCCAAAAGGATTAGAAACGGTCCAAACTATAGAAAAAGGGGTAAAAATTTGAAAAAAATTGAAAAATTTCTTTAAATAGTAAAAAATTCAAAACATTATATAACATTTGAAATTTTTACCCAATTGAGCTCAGAACTTCAAGAGCGAATTCCAGGAGATGCAGCCGACAGAATCCACTCTCGTTTTTTCCAGGTACTTACCCATGCCCTGCTCTTTCATTTTCATGCAAATTTTATCAATTTCCATGGTGCATTTAGGATTCTAGGCCAATCTAAGATGCGCGCCTCGGCCCACGCAAAAATCAAGTATTTTTCCCCATATAGGGCTGGATATACGTGGAAAAAGACCTCAAAGTCGCGTACATACATGGTTGTTTAGCAAACAATCACGTATGTGGCCACGTTCAGTGTTTTTTAAGTGTTCTAATGGATCAAACTTAAATTTTATGTGCAGGATGCTCCTAGAATGGAGAGAATGTGAGCACGATGATGTAGAAGGGGTAGTAAGGGAAGATATAATGGCTCAACAAGCTTTGCGGTCATGCTGGCTCTACAAGTTTTGGTGTCTTGGTGGCTTAAGGGCTAAACCAAGACTGCTGCAGATGCTAGTAGATCACTGGGATCCATACTCAGAGTCGTTCCAGCTAGACGGGATGTCCCTCACCATAGAAGTAGAGGACATATACTTTATTACTGGACTTTCCCGACGGGGGGAAGTGGTGAACCTATGCTCTCACGGGCCCGAAGGTGGCCTAACTATAGATGAGTACATAGCAGTGTACTGTTATCCAAACACGGAGAAGGTGGGGAGTCAAATCCCAACTAACTCCATACAGGTGCTAGGCCTAAAGGCCATTCTACTAACACTGGGCTAGATAGCGGGGCTAGCCTCACTCCACCAGGCCTCGTGACCATTGATGTTCTATGCCATGGAGTGCATGAGGCCCAAAGTTTATGACTAGAGTACGGCATTGTTGAGCAACATGAAACAACAGCTTAGTGACTGCAAGATGGGCAGGGTGTGAAACTTCGGTTTCAGTAGCATACTTAGCACGTTCTTCTTCGAGCATGTTTCAAGATTGAGCCCTAGAGTTGACGTTCCTCTACACGAGGTTCGAGATCCGGCCCAATAGCGTTTGACAGATGCGATGAGCAGACTGGGTGGAGGTAGGGTGTCCAACCCCTATCCAGCTGATTTCTTTCCATGGTGGCGACGACAGATAGTTTCCATCGATGATTACCCCTATGCGGGGATATATTTTTGGGGAGACCTTGACATGCCGCTACCACCAGGATCAGCATACGATGACATTGGTAACGAATCCCAACCCTCTTTTTTAAAAATTTTGAGTTATTTAATTTTTTTATTTTTTATTTATTTTTTATATGGAATCAAAAGACATGTTTTTAGGTGACAATACATAGTGACATCTACCATATGCATGCAGATGTAGGACCACGACGGCCTGAAGGCTTCCCTCGTCATAGACAGAGGGAAGAGGAGATGACATCACAGGTGTGGATGCGGAGCAGACGCTCCAAAGCATTCATACCAACTTCATGAGACTGACACACAGGGTACCCATGGCACAAGTCGAGGACTTGCCTGAGGCCATGCAACACTAGGTGGTGGGTGTACCACGAGCATGGGTACGACTATTTCAACGGCTAGCTAGAGCTGTGGTGACATTCCACGATCACAACCCCCCTCCTCCTCCACAGGCTTAGATACCTGGGAGTGATACATTTTGTACTACCGTGTATTTATAGTTTGGTGGCTCGAGAGCCCCATTTTTGTATTATGACACTATGTATTACCACATTTTGGATGTTTATAAAAAACTTTTATGATGATCGATTTATTTATTTACATGTGTAAAAATTGATGTTTGTGATGAGCTTATTGTCTATGAAACAAATGCCAATCTAACACATAGTTAGCATATGAGTCAGCAACTTGATTATTAATTCTTGGAACATGTATGTATGTTATATTATCAAATTGTCATTCTAATAATCTCACACGTAAGAATCTTCTTAATAATGTCGGATCCCTGACATGGTACAAACCATTAATTTGTGACACTACTAACTCCGAATCAAGAAGTACCTCAAGAGAGAGAACACCATGTGAAATGGCATCCCGTAGAAGCTCGATAACATCACTATATTCAGCAACATTGTTCAAAGAGGGCCATAAACATACGCCTCCTGAAGACAATACCTGACCCGTAGGAGTATAAATCACCCAAGTAGCAGAGGTTGAGTGTTGAGTGTGACGGCTCTCACCATCCGCAAATCCTATGAAGGTGGATTATTCCATTGACATCTGCTAAAAGAAACGGAAACTAATCACAAACCCGATCACCATAAGAAAAGACCTACCTATGCAAAACTGTACAATAATATACAATAGTCAGCCCTAGCTAAAAATCATGCATAGTACTTTTTAAGATAGATCCCATTTCTAGGCTCCACCAAGGCCATTCCCTCATAATCCACTAACTCATAAGAGCCCTTCTCTAACACACGTTTAACGACGTAAGGACCATGCCACATGGGGTTAAACTTTCCTGCCCCCAAGGGTTCTTTCGGTTGATCCCACAAAAGGACCAAATATCCCTCACTAAACCTCCTTGGACGGACTGAATTATCGTACTGGACCTTAACACGACACTTATTCACTTCAGAGCCACCAAGGCATCTCAGCGCTGCTCATCAAGTTGCTCTAAGTGGACCAAACGCTCCTCCAATGGGGAAGTGTCTGGTAAGAGATCTATGGCTAGCTTTAAAGACGGAATCTTGCACTCAACCGGCAATACCGACTCCACTCCATGTACAATTTGATATGGAGAAAAACCAGTGGTAGTCTTAACAGCAGTTCTATAAGCCCATAAAGTAGGATATAACATGATGTGCCAATTAGTCTTGCTTTGTGCGATGGTTCATTGGAGAATGGATTTGAGTGATTTGTTCACTGCTTCAACCTGTCCATTCACTTGAGGGTAGTAAGAGGAGGAATGCTCTTGCTTGTACCCTAACTCTGAGGCCAACTCTTCCATCATCCGATTCTGAAAGTGCTTGCCATGGTCAGTGATAAGATATTTCAAAATACTGAATCGAGTAATAATCTGGTTGAATACGAAGTGTGCGGCTGTCTCACCGTTGGATTTAACTGTAGGCATAGCCTCAGCCCATTTCATGAAGTAGTCAATAGACACTATGATATGATGATGCCCCCCAGCCGAAGCTGGGTTGCAATCCATGAAATCAAGCCCCCACTTAGTGAAGGGACCGGCGGTGATGATGGGATGTAACAGGGAAAGCCACAAGCACATATTCCTTACAAACACTTGGAAAGGATGGCACTTCTTGACCGCATCTACACAATCTTTAAAGATCGACAACCAAAAATAACCCACTCTTAAGATTTTTTTAGTTGTAGAAAGCCCAGATAAACGACCACTACACGCCCCTCTGTGGAAATCATTCAACACAAGCTCAGCCTCCTCATGAGTTAAACAATGACGTAAAATGGAATCTACCCCATGACAGTACAAGGTGTTATCCACTATGAGGTAATTCTTGGATACATGACGTAATCGTCGTCGTTCATCCCGTGAGAGGTGAGTAGGGACCTTCAATGTTTGTCAATATATGATGATGTCCCCATACCATGGATCCAAATTTGAGATTAAGAAGATGTGCTCATCAACAAATGTATCTTCACAAACCATCTCCTCCTCCTCGCTTGGGAAATTCGATACAAGCTATGCAAAAATTAACAATTTCTTCGATTTCACCGAAACAAACTCGAGATCGAATTCTTGCAAGAGGACAATCCATTTATTATACTTTCCCCCAATCATCCTTTGAGTGAGAATGAATTGAAACATATTGACATGGGCTACAACCAAGGTTTGGTGAAGGATAATATAATGTCTCAACCGTTGAACTGCGTGTATGATAGCTAAGGAAAGCTTCTCAACATGGGAATAATGGAATTCCGCGTCAATAAGGTTCTGGCTCAGGTAGTATATGACATGCTCTTGGAGCTCCTCATCCTCTTGAACCAAAACCATACCAATCATCTCCATGGATGCGGCCACATAAAGTAGAAAGTCGCGGCTATAGTTGGGTGGACTAATCATCGGAGCCGATGCTAAGGCTAGTTTAAGCGCATCAAAGGACTCCTAGGCTCGCTCATCCCAACAAAAGGTGGTGTCCTTCTTCAAAAGATGCATAAAGCCTCTAGTCAAATTGGCAAAGTTGACAACGAATCTCCGTAAGAAGTTTGTCATGCCTTGCAAACATTGAAGATGTCTAATGTTTTTCGGGGGAGACAACTGAAGTATTGCCTCTACCTTCAAAGGGTCAACTCTTATACCCTTTTTGGAGACAATGAACCCTAATAAGCGACCAGACTTCACGCAAAAGATGGACTTGTGAGGATTCAACCTGACCAAATAATGGCGGTAGCTTTCGAACACTAATCTCAAATGATAGGAATGACGCATTCTCATACAAGAATGAGCAGCAAGGTCATCCAAAAATACTTCAATAATTGATTTGAGATCATGGAAGATCAAGGTCATAGCCCGCTGAAAAGTGGCTCCGGCGTTCTTAAGGCTAAAAGGAATCTTTCGATATGCAAAGGTTCCCCAAGGACAAATAAAGGTAGTCTTATGTTGGTCCTTAGGTTTAATTTGTATCTAATTGTATCCGGAAAATCCATCCATAAAGGAAAAAACCTCACTACCTGCACACTCATCCAAAATTTGATCAATAAATGGTGTGGGGAAATTGTCTTTAGGACAAGCACAATTCAAGTCACGGAAATCAGTGCATATACGGATCACTCCCTGCTTCTTATCCACCGGAACAAGATTTAAAACCCACTCCATCAAGGGAATGGGATAGATAAAACCGACTTTCAACAATTTTTCTATCTCTGCCTTAATCGTGGGTGCTTTCCTAGGATTCACTGCATGCAAGCGTTGTTGAACAGGCTTAGCATTAGGATAAGTTTTAATCTCATGTTCAACAATGCGAGGGTCGATACCTAGAATTTAATCGTAAGACCAAGCAAAGATATCACGAAATTGTTTAAACAACTCAATGTACTCTTGAATCTCAACATGGGAACATTTTGCCCCAATATAGACATTCTCAATCTTGCTAGGATCGCGAGAGATATTGATAGGAATGGTAGGAGATATATTTGCCATGTTCCCATCAGCCATCGGACTAGAAGAGCTTAATGGAACCATGGGACTACCAATTCTCTCACTAAGAACCTCCCTAAATTCCCCACGCTCCAAGTGGTCAAGCTTGGGAAGAAAGTAGGATCTATGATGCAATTCTTCCCAAGGTGGCTCAACCCTTGACATGGCCTCAATAATGCTTCGTCTGAAGGAAAAAGACTATTAAGGAAATCATGCACGTGAGAAGATTGAACTGCCCATGCAGGCAGCACATACAGGTCCTCCTCCTCCATCTACGAAGAGGAAGGACTAGGCTTTGCAACACACCCAAGATTAGCTTGATAAGATACCATAGTTGCAAGCAACGACACATCCGTCACGATGGGCTCACTCAAAGTATTCAGTGTAGGAAGAATCCAAGGATATTCCATATGGTTCGTGCGAAAAGACACCGATCTCATAGATGTCGAATCCTCATCGGAACTAGACCCTATCATAAGGACAGGTGCAGGACAACTAAAGATTCCCATAAGGGATGGATACATTCCCACACCTATGCTCCTAGTTGCCGGCTGAGAGTGCTCTACAATCGGGATCGAAGCTCCCGAAGATGCAGTAACCGACGGATTCTTGAATGACATTTGATAAATTGTAACTATCTTCCCATTAAATGGAAAGCATACCACGTGAAATAGAGAAGAAGCTATGACTTGCATACTGTACATCCAATTCCTACCCAACAAGAGATTATAGTCAAGGGGCGCATCAACCACCTCGACCTCTATCGCAACGGTCTTCCCTCCCAAATGGACCTTAAGGGAAGGAAGGATCCCGTGCAACCTAAATGATCTCCCATCAAAAGCAGTCATCATGGTGCCAGATTTAGACAACTCGGGTGAACTTAAACCCTTCCAACATGATAAAGACATCACAGAAGCAGCAACACCTTTGTCAATCATAGTGCGCTTGACGGTCATGTTAAGAAATTCTACAGGAATCAAAAGAGACACATAGTAAGGAAAGTGAGGCTGAAGTCCTGCGGTTTCATGGAGGAAGAGTTATCATCATTCACACCAAGGGTAGAAAGCAAAAGCTTCCTTTGTGAAGGACAAATCTGAAGTACTTCTAGTGCAGACATCATACAAGGAGTGTGGCCCAAATCCTTGACAACAGAATAGTTTTGGGCGGCTCAGGCATTAGGATTGTGCACCGAATGCTTAAGGACTCCCTTAGGAATGCGAGGTGTAGCTTCAGGTTTATCCATAGGTTTTTCAATATGCAAAGGAGTCCCTAGTGGATCAGGTTCCTTTCCTAGGTTGGGTTGTGACGAACCCTAGTCCTTTGCACGGGTCACAACCTTCGTAGCATGCACCATGTTGATGCAACCATGACCACTAGCCTCCGGTTGATCTTGATCACCACTAGACTGATCATGGGTCCTCAAGTTCATGTTTTGATTGTGAGGTAAAGGTTTGGTCAGCATAGTTGGGCCCTGCACTAAAAATATTGAGGCTTCATCGATACGAGGGCACAAGTAAGTGAGGTGATCATCCTTACATAACTTGCAAGGAAATTTAACCTTACGCTTAGATTGCTTGTCCCCCCCAGCATTTTGGGTGTTCTTGTCATTAGTATTAGCATTTTCATTCCTATTCCCACCCTTACGATTGTTTTTACCCTTCTTTCTACTCCTTCCGAGTTGCTGGTTACCCTTCTGGTCCGACGATTGCACCGAAAGCACACTCGTCGTTTGGGTGGGTTGAGACAAAGCCATGGCTTGTCCTGAAGCAGATTGATTGATCAAAAATTGGCTGACCTGTTGCACAACCGAATCCACAGGCTTAGCACTTGCACAACCAACAATTCCATTGGCATGTGGTCTAGGTTTAACTTTGGGGTCGAAACTAGAATGCAAAGCATTGGGAATGATCTCATATAACAAACTAGATTGAACATAAATCAAGTCCAATTCCTGCGCCCTAAAAATGGCTTGTTCCTCGTTTTGAACTCCGGATGTAGAAACATCCTTCACTATATAAGGAAATAATGACTTAAGGAACCACTCGAGGAGAAACTCCGGTGGTATGAAGGCTTTAATCAACGTCTTTCATCTACGCCACTCTTGGATATGGTATGAGATATGCGTGGCTTTATCCTGCCGAAATGTTGACAAGAGTTTCATACCAACGTCGTAATGCACTGGTAGCTGGGAGTGGTTGAGAAAATCCATCGCTAGGTCATCAAACAAATCGAATGCCCCCCTAGGTAAATCTATATACCATTTCACGGCAGGCCTTGTAAGGGTGCGTTGAAATAGCCTTAAACGGATCGAATCTTCATGTAAGGAATTGGAAGAGCACCATAGGTGAAATGTAGTAACATGTTCACTCGGATCCTCTCCAGGTTTGCCTTCAAATTTGGGTATGTCTGAGGGAAGCTTATTAGGGACAGTCGGCCAAGCCGGGTCATGAGATACAGGATCATTCATTAGTCTTGACAAGTCAAGAAGATTTAGCGTTGCGATGAAAGGGAGCCTAGGATGAGCAGGTCGATGCACCGCTCTCTGATAGTGTTGGTTCACATAGGTCTGATTAGCGTAACCACCATGGCCTTGGCCATAGTGCCCTCCTCCCATTTGACCTGTGTAGGGTGGCATGGAAGCACCATAATGTGGTGTACCTTGACTATGTGGGGCTACAAAGCCATAATTAGGAGAGTAAGCGGGTTGTTGATACCCGTACCTATAAGGTGAATAACTGTGTGATCTAGAGGATTATTCATATTTAATATACACTGATCCAATATGGTACAATGGTATTTAATCTATGGTTCAAAGAACATAACATATGTTTTAACTCATATATATAGCTGCGACATACTTTTCACACTGCTGTGACAGACTTAGCTGTGACAAACTTTTCACACTGCTGTGACAGACTTAGCTGTGACATACTTTTCACACTGCTGTGACAGAATTTTCACACTTCTGTGACAGACTTAGCTGCAACAGACTTATCACACTGCTGTGACAGACTTAGCTGCGACAAACTTATCACACTGCTATGACAGACTTAGCTGTGACAAAATTATCACACTGCTGTGACAGACTTATCACACTGTTGTGACAGACTTAGCTGCGATAGACTTAGCTGCGACAGAATTAGCTGCGACAGACTTAGCTGCGACAGACTTTTCACACTGCTGTGACAGACTTAGCTGTGACAGACTTTTCACACTGTTGTGACAGACTTAGCTGCGACAGACTTATCGCATTTGCTGTGACATCACGAAGTTAGTGGTGAAATCAAATGGTTACGTTACGTGTGATGCTATGTCATGGTGCAACATATGTGCGTAACGGTCATTGCAACGTGTTGTGAGTCAACATATGTACGTGGAGTTGGTTGCAATGTTTCGGGAATATGGAACATCGTGGTACCATAATGCTTGGACAATGATTTGGCCGAATTGCATGGTTCAGCTTAGCGTATGGTTGTAACAATAATAAAAAAGATAACAGCTGAGAGGATGGAAGGGAATCGGTTACTTATCCCTCCCGCTAAACTCTTAAATAGAGGAGGCTAGCCACCGAGAAGGGGGGCGGATTGTTTTGGAGTGCAGAGTATCGTTTCTCTATTATGAGAAGCTTAGAGATCATTTTTTTGCTGTGAAGTGTCCAGATGTTGTGCTGTAGAAGTCGACATTCTTTGTTATATTTTAGCTTTATTTATCTTTGAATGCTGATTGTAATTTTGAGAGAAAGGTCTTAAATATTTTGTACAACATTCTGTTTATAGTTGCTGAAGTTGTTTCCAGAACCATTTTTTACCATTTAAAAAGATTAATTGGATCGGTACCCATTGGAGAAGGACCCGGAGACGTAGCCTAGTGGAGGAGGTGAACTCCGTTATCAACTTCTGTTTGTGACTATCTAATTCTGTGCTTCTTTATATCTGTTTATCAGTTCGTTTCCATCTTTTTTCAGTATTTAATTTCTGTTAATGTGGTTCCATTAATTACCCTGCTGAACGCATTCTTTTAACACAAACTTTTAATGCACACAAGTTGAGGTCCGACGGATCATGTTTGGTATCAGAGCTGGTTGATTGCTTGTGCAAGTTTGTGAATGCTTACCAGGTCTAGGTTAAAGTGTGGTGAAGGAGAATTAGTTGAAGAAGATCCTGAGATTGGCTCAAGGAGAACATTCTCAAGAACCATGTCTTCTCCACGAGGGGAAGAAAAAGGACATACAGAACGGGAAAAACCTGTTATTTTTGAATCTGATTTTTTAGAGGCTTTTATGAGCATGAAAGCCATGATTGAAATTCTATTCGATGAGTGAGCAGAAAGGAAGAAGAAAGAAGAAGGATCTTCATCCAAAGATGCAGAAGTGAAGAAGGAAGAAAAGGGTAAAGGAGTAGGAGGTGATGGTGATCCTCTTGATACTACTCAAACTTTCTCTTCCTCTCATGCTTCTCATTCACATAATGCTAATGCAAATTCTAATATTCCTTATTTCAAATTGGATGTTAAGTTTGAGTTACCAATTTATAATGGAGATTTAGATGCTAAAAAGTTAGACAATTGGATCAAGCAGCTTGAAGTATATTGCAGGGTGCAGGGCATTAATGATGACCCTTCCAGGATTCAATTGGCCACTTTGAGAATGAGTGGAATGGCTCTTACTTGGTGGGAGAGCAAGATTCAGCAAGATCTTCGAAATAATGGTAAAACTATTTCT
>LPNX010448438.1:0-46572 GCA_001517045.1 Pseudotsuga menziesii | reverse complement strand
GTGGATAGATTCAGCAAAATGTGTATCTTAATGCCATGTAACAAACAGATCACTGCTGAACAAACAGCTCACCTATTCTTTCAGAATGTTTGGGTACATTTTGGTCTACCCATGTCTATTGTATTTGATCGGGATTCTAGGTTCTTGGGAGAATTCTGGTCGACTTTATGGGAGCTTATGGACACTAAACTAAAGAAAAGTACAACTTTTCATCCACAGACCGATGGGAAAACAGAGGTAGTAAATAGGATAGTGGTTCAGTTTCCCAGAGGATATTGTAGTAAACATCCTAAACTCTGGGATGAGCAGTTGCAGTATATACAACATGCCTACAATCATGCAGTTCATTCTTCCACGAAAAAATCTCCTTTTGAAACTTGTTTTGGTTATCTGCCAAAAACACCGATGGACTTCTCTTTTGGCAAAGATGCAGTGGATGGACATCATGATGTAGATAAAGCACTAAGGTTCATTCAGAGAATCCAAGCAGTACAACAAGCAGTTCAAGAACAGTTGGAGAAGAGCCGGGCAAAATACAAAGCCAGGCATGACCAGCATCGAGTTGATCATCAATTTCAGGTTGGTGACAGAGTTTGGTTGCATATAACCAAAGAAAGAATGAAAGGTGAAGGTAAAAAGATTAAGCCTATTAGGTATGGTCCTTTTGAGATCTTGGAAAAGATCGGTACTAATGCTTTTCGCTTGAATTTACCTCCATACATGCAAATTTATTCATTTTTCAATGTTGAGAATCTTAAATTGTATGAGCCTCCTATGATCATGGATGAGGAAACTAACATACAGATTCCTTCAGTTGATGATATGGCACCTGAATATATGAATGAGTTGCAGGATGATGTTATTCTTGACAAAAATGTAAGAACTTCACGAAGGGGGAATGTTGAGTACCTTCGAGTGGGGCTTAAAGGCATGCATCCTAGCAAAGCAAGATGGATGGATATTGGAAAAGTGAGGGAGCTGTAACCTCACTTACTTGCAGAATAATTCATGCTTTTGGTGGTCCAAAAGCTCTCCAATTGGGAGGAATGATCCGGAGGATTATTCATCTTTAATTTACACCGATCCAATATGGTACAATGGTATTTAATCTATGGTTCAAAGAACATAACATATGTTTTAACTCATATATATAGCTGCGACATACTTTTCACACTGCTGTGACAGACTTAGCTGTGACAGACTTTTCACACTGCTGTGACAGACTTAGTTGTGACAGACTTTTCACACTGCTGTGACAGACTTAGCTGCGACAGACTTATCACACTGCTGTGACATACTTAGCTGCGACAAACTTATCACATTGTTGTGACAGACTTATAACACTGTTGTGACAGACTTATCACACTACTGTGACAGGCTTAGCTGCGACAGACTTAGCTGTGACAGACTTAGCTGCGACAGAATTAGCTGCGACAGACTTTTCACACTGCTGTGACAGACTTAGCTGCGACAGAATTTTCACACTGCTGTGACAGACTTAGCTGTGACAGAATTATCACACTTGCTGCGACATCGCGAAGTTAGTGGTGACATCAAACGGTTACGTTATGTGTGACGCTATGGTATGGTGCAATATATGTGTGTAACGGTCATTGCAACATGTTGTGAGTCAACATATGTGCGTGGAGTTGGTTGCAACGTTTCGGGAATATGGAACGCCGTGGTACCATAAAGCTTGGACAATGATTTGGCCGAATTGCATGGTTCAGCTTAGCGTATGGTTGTAACAATAATAAAAAAGATAACAACTGAGAGGATGGAAGGGAATCGGTTACTTATCCCTCCCGCTAAACTCTTAAATAGAGGAGGCTGGCCACCGAGAAGGGGGGCGGATTGTTTTGGAGTGCAGAGTATCGTTTCTCTGTTATGAGAAGCTTAGAGATCATTTTTTTGCTGTGAAGTGTCCAGATGCTGTCCTGTAGAAGTCGACATTCTCTGTTATATTTTAGCTTTCTTTATCTTTGAATGCTGATTGTAATTTTGAGAGAAAGGTCTTAAATATTTTGTACATCGTTCTGTTTACAGTTGCTGAAGTTGTTTCCAGAACCATTTTGTACCATTTAAAAAGATTAATTGGATCGGTACCCATTGGAGAGGGACCCGGAGACGTAGCCCAGTGGAGGGGGTGAACTCCATTATCAACTTCTGTTTTTGACGCTCTGATTCTGTGCTTCTTTATATCTGTTTATCAGTTCATTTTCCATCTGTTTTCAGTATTTAATTTCTGTTAATGCGGTTCCATTAATTACCCTGTTGAACACATTCTTTTAACACAAACTTTTAATGCACACAAGTTGAGGTCCGACGGATAACCGTGTCCATACTTCGTCCCATAATAAGGTCCATAAGACATCCCATGAGATGTCCCATGAGACACTCCGTAAGTAGGAATGTAGGTTCCGGAAGTAATGATATGACCTCTAGAAGTAGGGATACGACCCCCCGAAACAACAGGAGGTACTTGAACTTGAGACACAATTGTGCAAGTAGCAGCAGTACGGACATGACTCGTAGTGACATTCCAGCCCGAAGGACCACATGAATGAGGTGGAGGAATGACATTCAAAGAACAAGGAACTGAGGATGAAGGGACCTGTGAAATTATATACGTGGTGTTCCCTATAGTCACTCATCTTGGATCTGGTATCCTAATAGGATCACCAACCCTAGTTCTAGGAGGAATATGTGATGTATCTTCCACCGCCGGGATGGAAGGTGCAATATGACTCGTGCTCCCAAAAATCTCTGCATGGTAAGGAATAAGAGTGCCCCCAGGTATTGTTAGGATAAAAATCCGATTCAACATGAAATGCCAAATCATGTGTGGGAATACCAGACATACCATAACTAGTGCTCATGGGTTCATAATGAGTCTCGTCATCCATCATTCCATACCGGCGATGCGTGAATGGGGGATCATAGCTAGAGTAAGTAGGTCTATCACGAAAAGTACCTATCTTAGAAATTACAGGACCTAACTCATAAATTATAGGCATATCAGGTGAAGGATCATAGGTAGGAGTAAAATCTCTGTGATCCACTCGAAGTGGAGAAGAAATCTTAGGAATACCATCTTCATGATCTCCCATCGTGTGTGAATCAATGTGCGAAGTAGTTTGCCTGGACCGTCTGTTTCTCTCTCCCAAAGGAGGAGGAGAGGTAGAAGGTGGAAGTCCTGCTAAGTGGCGAGAATGGCGAGGAGCCGCACCCGAATCCACAATGACTCAAAAAAATGTAAAAGACTCCCTAATTACGCAAACCCTAAGGAAGCTAATGTGCACAAAGCATACACCAATAAAATCTAAAGCCAAACACAAGCAATCAAGGGTACGATAAGTGAGCTCCCGAATGAAGCAGGTATGTCTAGCCTAGGATAGGCTTGAGACTCCCATACACAACAAGCGGAGGTACGTAACCAATTATTGTGGCCCTCAGCTTCAACTCGTAAAGTGACTGTGCTGTCCAACCCCAACCTGGCCGGGACACCTGCAAAATAACCCCTGCAAAGTACCCCCTCGATATCCTAGGTAAGGAAACTAAGGTCACCTCAATATAATCAATGCTTAGGCAGACAGTCGTAGGTGGGATTGACTGTATGGGAAGGGTAGCAAAGCCCAAAACTCTTGAAAGAGCCCCCAGATACGAATACAATCCTGAAAATATCTCCGGTGCTACTCAGTTGTGACTAGGGATCATCCCAATCAATAACCGCTCACACTGCCTCATGCTTAACTCCCTTTTGAGAGGAGGATCCTGAGAAACACCAATTATACCAAGGAATTTCACACTCTCACCTGGACAGACACATACATGTTGTTGTTTAGTGGTCTTGGAGAATTTACTGACAATGAACTATTCCAAGACCCTAAAACCTAATCTTGTTGGTGAACCCTATAAAATAAAAAGGTGTAATCCATTTTAATTAAGCGTTGATTTTATTTGGCTTTATTACTCAAAAGAGGTAGATGGTTGTGCAACTAATGGTGTTATGACGCAACATGAAGCAAAATGCACACCTAACAATCAATGCAAATGCATTGTGTCCAATGAAAACAGGGTATGCTATTACGTGAAATGAAAAAAATTTCTTCAAATGATAAGTGCAATCATTCCTATATGAAGTCCTGACTAATACTTCAAAACAAAACCTAGTGCAAGTACCATGCAAAATGCAAAAATGCAATGCATAATGATGCAAATAAGCAAATATTTTTGGATTTTTTGAAACAAAAATGAGATACTAAAGCAAAAGAATGATTCTACTACCCCTAGACTTAGCAAGCACACTCAAACAACACTCACACAAAGTACTAAGGTAAAATAAATCTAATGCACTAATCCCAAAACAAAAAATTGAAAATGCAATGAAAAGAACATTCTTAAAAAAGAAATTTACCCTAAAAAAATGTCTCTGGTCAGAAATAGAGGTGTATACAGACTCTAGCAGTGTCAAAGGAGACTCAACAATTATCAAAATTCACCTAGCAACCATCAATATTCCTCTAGAAGGAAAAACTAAGGGCATACGCGACTGTTCGCAGTACAACTGCGTATGTACATGGATATATCAGTGAAAACTGCGTATATACGCGACTGTGAGTTAAAAACTCGCATACAGGAAGAAAAGTGCATAACAACAAAGACAAACAGACAAGATGAGACAAACTTCACACCAATCAGACACTACCAGGCATACATGCCCCCAGACCCGACACAGAAACAGAGAAATAAGAGCAATTCAAAGTTATTGAATGCCGATAGAAAACCCCCAAAGGACAACTACTAGGAACTCCCCAGTAGAGTCACCAATTCTGTTATGGAGAGAAATTCCTATGGCTTGGGGTACCACAACAAACAACTTGACTCCAGAAATCAATCCTTTCCAATATGCAAGAGAAATCAAATATCTAACACTAAAGGATCAAAACTCGTACCTTATTCTGGACGATTGAAGTAGATCCCCATTGAGCTTTCCAACTCCAGCTTGAATTGATAAATTACTTCCTCAACAATCAGTAAACAATACAAGCATGCTATATATATTGGTGTTATATCTACTCTAGCATATATAATCAACAACGTATAAACATTTGAAACCATCCATGGATAAAATATTCATTCAAACATACATTATTGGACAGGAAAACCTATTTCTATTAATATGAAATCAGAGATTACAATGAATACAACCTCTGTCGAAACGTATGTGAATCAGAGAAACTGAATCCCCCACTTGGGCCTCCACCACCTCAATCCTCCATCTCTCAATAGCAAGCTCACAAGCAAAAGGAAAGCTTGGGAAGAACACCAAAGTGCTCCAAGGGACAAAGGGATGCAGACTCAAGCATAAGTTCCGGAAACAATGCACTATAGTTTCTTTTCTCTCAATTCTCACACCCTTTTCAATGTATCCAAAGGGTTCCTTATATAGCTCTTCAATGAGGCAATGAAGGGTTGAATCCGAGCGATATCAAGGCATATGGAAGGCCAGGAGACAAGTGATTCGGATCCATGTCAAGAAAAACTCCAAAAGAATTTGGCATTTTGCACACATCCTGATGTACACGGTTTTAGGGGTCAAACCTGCATATATACGCGATAAAGGGTTTAAAAGTCATGTATAGCAATTTAAGCATGTTTTTAGGGATGATCTTGGAAACATCAAAGGTATAAAAAGGTTCCATGGGGTCCAAAGAGTCTGCAGAGGGACAGGGGAAGGCCATATAAGTGTGATTCACCAGGTGTGGTAAAATCAGCTATAACCTACATGGGTTTCGAAATATGCAACAAAGGAAGCTCCTCATCTTATCAAGAAGATTTTTTAGACTCATCATCAACATAAGTTTCTTCCTTGTTATTTTTTTTTCCCATCCTTGCAATCTCTTCTAAAATTCCTAACATTATCGTAGTTCCAACATTTTGCGTTGGACTTTCCAAGAGACTTAGTTCTCCCTTAAGATTTTGGTCTACCATTTTTCCTCTTCTTTCCTTATTTTATCATCATACCCTCAAAACTTCTGAAATAACTTATACCAATATGTGCCTTCAAACTTCTCTTTACATGCATTGAAGTCAGGAAGGCCTTCTAACACAGGGATAGAAATCGGCTCATTACGTTCAACCCACTTTATTCCCATAATTTTCTTGGCACTATGATCAGATTGTAAATTGGATAGATGACAGAGGAAAAAATATGAACTGGTGAAATGGAAAGGATTACTAGGTAAATACATTACAAATCTATCAAATTTTCTCGAGTTCCTCCAATGCTTCGAATGAAGGGTAACTAATAAGCCTTATTCATACACTTCATTATTCAAATTCATGGTGAATAATGAATTGGAGAGGGTATTGAAAAGATAGTGTAATGATGAACCATTGTGCATGGAAACACATAGAGGGGGTTGAATTATAAATAGATAGATGGTAAAATCATCATACTCTTTCACATGAATAGATAGATGAAAAAAATATATGGATTTATAAAATAATGATGTCAACAAAATATATGGAGAAAAATGTATACATTATATGATAGATCTGAAGGGTAAAAGGAAAAATAGGTTTAGCAAGTATCGTTGGTATAATCTATAATAAAATTTCCTTGAATTCGATGAAATAAATAGATTCAAAGGAGAAATTGTTACCTCAAATAATATTTACCTTAAAAGAACAAATACTTTAGAAATAGCTTGGCTTCCATAATCTCTGCTACATACTGTAATTGTTGTGATAGAGTGGAATTTCTATAACAAAGTAAAATTTTCTGCTAAAATATGCAAAAGATTGTGTTGCTGTAAGACTGAAAATGACACCTGTGATAGGCTATTTAATCTCTATGTTGAATAATTATGTACTACTAAATAAGATAGAGGAATAAAGTGCTATGTACCTGTTGTTGCTGCAACCACCACCGCCAAAAAAATTATGTTTTAGGGGCCCCCTTTTTAAATTCTAGCTTTCAAGCTTTAAAAGTTTACCTTTACCCTACAAGAATTTATTCCTAACTTAGTTTTTATGTTGCAAGATGGATTTCGTTAAAAGAAAAACTCTTTCTTTCCACCCGATGTATCGGATGAACTCATGGAGTTTTTTCGATGTAGCATAAGATTTTTTTTTTGGCTTACTGAACCTTTTCTTCTCGAATGCTTTCTGAGAGACTCGCGAGAGTTTCCCGATTCGTCAGCTGAACTCATGTTTGTGGTATCGATGATATCAGAGAAAAGTTTATGATTCCTTCCAGATGGTTGTCAACAATTTTCTGATGCACCGGATCAGCTTGTTTATTTATTTACTGATACTTGTGGAGGAGTCTTATGTCCTTACCCACCCGCCGTAGTGGATGTTTGCTCCTAAGTCTTCCGCAAGGTTTGTTTCGAAGTTTTTTTTTACAACGGTTCGGATGTGTAAGTTGATGTGCAACCAATAGCCTTTCCGAAGAGTCTCTCGATGCCGTTGTAGATGGATAGTGGGTTATTCTGCTGATAAAATCCTCAAGTCATTTTGACTCCTATGTAGCCACCTGAGGAGCATCGGATCCTTTCCGATCGTTCACTCGAAGCAATCGTTTTCTCTCTTGGGATCACTTCCGATGCATTTCTATTTTGACACCAATGGCGTTTTCACATGAGGGCCATTTATTACACGTCGACGTTTTTTTTAACCTTTTAAGCCCGTGGGGGAATGCGTTATGGTCATTGTTGGCCGTTTTGAGGTTGTGTTTTACTGTGTGGAGCTATCGACTGTTGAGTGGATCTAGTCAACTACGTTGAGACCGCACTTGCTCTAGCTCGTTTTCAACCACCAGGTACGATCTTGACCTAATGCATAAGATTTTTTTTTATGCTTGACGGGAGGTTGTGATAGTTTGGTAAGGTTAGGTTTTTCCAGCTCTTGGTGAATATTTAGACCTCGAGGTCGAAGAGTTTCATTTTTTTAATTCTAAGTTCACTGTTTGTTTTCTCCTCGAGCGATGGAACCTTGCTCACTTTGCTTTTGGTTAGCCAAGGTCGTAGATGTTTTATACCTTCCCCAATCCATTTGTCACCCAGCCCTCGCCATGGGAGTTTCTCTGTCAGTAGCTTGTAGTGGGAGGACTATGGGAAGATGAGCGTTTCACCGTCTGTACCAATCCTTCGTTTCGCCAGTGCGGGAGTGGAAGGATTACGGTTATTCGCTGGGGTCGAAAAAGGGTTTTAAAGGATCGTTGTACTCGATTTCAGACTATGGGGGATGTTTTCTCTCTGAGTGAAAACCCTGGTTGTCCGATTTTTAGGGTTTTTTTGGTAGTCATGATTTTCTCATTTACTCGGCCGATTGTGTTGGGGGTTACTCTACCCAGGGATATGTGTTTCCATGTGGAAATACTTAGTGCCCTTGAAATGGATTTTACTTGATTGTGGACCGTATTTGGAATTTCCTCGAAGAAGACTTAAGCCTGTTGTCAAAATTCTCATTTTAATATTGCCTTGTTAGGGTGGAATAAAGACTTTGTTGAGATGTATCATGATAATATGGTAAAGCTTTCTGATTAAATATGGCTTCTTGATTTTCTAGGTTATGTACAATGGTAGAGTTATCAGTTGTAGTTACATACATTTTAAATGAATCTAACACATTGTTTTATGGTTTTAACAACCTCATCTTCTATATAACAATATGCCTCGAAAAGGAAAGAAGAAGGTTCAAACCATGAAGGATGATCCAGAAGTAGAGGTCATAACACAAGTAGAAATCATATACAAAGATACCAAAACTTCTACTAGAATTGTGCATGAGTACAGATGGAGGCAGATCTACCAAATGATCAAGGACTGGAGCGTACCATATGGAGGGTTAGAGGATTTTCCAATATATGCAAACATAGAAAGATCGTCTATTATGAAGGCTTCCACATGACCGAAACTCTTTCTGTGTGTAGAAGTGATCGGCTGGATCCTCCCAAACGAAGACATAACCAAGATGCTTCTATCAAATGTTGATGGACAAGGTTTTTCTGCTTATATACTGGCTTATGTAGCTCAATCCTGCAAGATTCCCACTCCTCAAATTTATCTAGCAGAAAAGTGGTTAAAAGAGCTAGACCTTGATATTTTTTACTGTGCCCGAAGAATGATGTTCCACGGGAAGCAGTTTCGTACAAGGCCTATCGGGGAATATGTAACCATGAGCTTGCACATTCCATATAAGATTTTATATTTGATTTTGAACAGGATTTTCGGCCGAGCAAATGGAAAATGTTACAAAATAAGCTGGGTGCCAGTGATTTATTTTGTGGCTACCTAAGGTACCATTTTCAACTGGGCTGATATAATATCCAACAACCTGTCCTCATGTATAAGGGCAACGCTTGGAGGTATCTCACAAAAGAAGTTAAAGCTCAGCTCTTTTCTTATTGATTACATTTTATCCATTCAGCAGTTCCCAACATTGAATTGCTAGTGGGATAAGACCAAAAACCTTGTTTATTCTGCATACCAGTTGTTTTGGGAACACAAATACTTCAGCCATTACAAGAGCATCTACGTAGATTTCATAATGCCAATATACAAGTTAATATTCCTTATAGAATGCAACTGCATGTCTAAGGAAACATTGAATATTGTAGAAGACAATGACCATTATTAACTAACAGAAGAAATTCTACACCTAAGGATGTTTGGAGGAACTTGGGATCCTTCTCTGTTACCAAGATACGCCACATACAATGTTGTTCATAAAGAAGTGGTGAGACAACTTTACATTGACGGGACTGGGAACTTCTCATTTGATCAGAAAAAGTCTATGTACCCACCACTCCCATTCTATATAGGTAGTTATAAGTTCTCCAAGGTGAAAAGTGCACCAGAGTTTGTAAAGGAGTTAGAATGCTTCTGCTTTGGAGAAATAAGTTTTCATAGAAATGATTCACAGAACAAGGTTGCTAACTATTATGCAGCAACAAGGGTACATTTCGAGTACACGAACTACTGGGATAAAAATGAAGAAATATTCCGCAATGGCTGCAATATGACGACTTTAAGAAGAAGATTCAAGCAAAAGATAACAACTGTGGGCGGCAAGGGAAGCAATAGTAAAGTTGTTGAGCAGCCAAAGAAACAAGAAGAAGAAGCTGCAAAGAAGAGAGAAGCCAAAGTCCTCAAATTATTACAAGAAGCAGAGCAACCATTATCAAATGAGGAACAACAGAAGAAACAAGAGGAAGAAGCGCAGAAAATGCAGGAAGAGGTTGAAAAATAAAATAGGAAGCAACTGGCTGAGCAAGAGACCAAGTAGAGAAAGAAACTGAAGAGCTTCAAAAAAAGGATAAGGAAGAACAGGATCATGCTAATCTTGAGTAGACACAGTCTCATGATAATCCGTTGGAGCCATCCATCCCATCAAGTAGCACAACCACAGAAGATCCAGCCCCCTCAGCAGAACTAGGACTAATACCTTTCATCCCATCTCAGGAACAGGAAGTGGCTGACCTTAGTACTATCTTCTATGATAAAAACAAGAAGAGGATTGTGATAAGGACCGATAAAAGGATGGAATCTGGGGATAATCTTGTAGATATTATGGTGACCAAGAAAACAATTTTACATGGGACTAATAAATATCCCAAACTCCTTGCAACAGCTAGAGTAGCCTCAACTATCGCCAATGCAAATAATGTTAATCAAATGGTTGATGATCTTGAGCAGTATAAGGATAAAATGTCCCAAGTGAAAGAAACCCCGAGGAAAGAAAGGGGAGAAGGGAAAATCTTGAAAATAAAATACGATGACACTCTCACAGATTTGGAAAGACTGAAGGAGGCATATCAGATCTTGCAATCAGACAAAGATGCCTTAATGTTGTCAGCTACCATTACTGAGGGAGAGAAAAAGGATATGGAAGATAAGGCTGAATATAGAAAAACTCTGAACCATTTACTAGTTGAGTAGCTAAAGGTGGTAAATAAGTAGCAACTTGATATCTCACCTTTCCATAATCAGGCATCTTTGCTACATAAATAAATAAATCATATTTTGTTGAGGCTAGCAGGGGAGATGTACAGGATTAAACAAATTGAGTCTAGGTTAAAATAAATAGCAGTCAACTTGTCATAATTCAGAAAGATTTTATCATATGTGGTTGAGCTTGTGAAGAGTCAGCTAGCATGGATAGGAGCCAACTTGACCTTTCCAGCATATATGCCTCAGAAAACTGCGGGGAGTCTAAAGATGGAAGTGGCCATATTGAATTTTGGGTGCAAAGCAGTAGTCAGATTAAACATATCTATTGATAGAACTATTGAAAAGTGCACTGAATTCTATAAAGGCATGTGTGGTTTTCACAATCAATGCATGATTTTAGAAGGCACCCAATGATCAAGATTTCCAAGCCAAGGAGGAACATTTAAAGAAATTACAAGAGAGGCTGCGAAAAGGAGAAGAGAACATATCTAAAATCGAATATGTTAGTGAATAATCTATTGGAATATGGATTTTACAAGTTTCAGTCCACAAGCACCTATTGGAGGAATTACTAAGTCAGAATACACCCAAAGTGAAAGAGATCGAGTCCCAGTTGTCAAAGCATGAAGTGGCAGTGCATGTGTTGGAGCCAGCTGAATATCGAGTCATCAATGAAGAAGCTCAAGCATGGAGTGTTTTCATTAAGACACCAACTAGGCCCACATAAATCTGTCTTATTCACAAACTGAGAATTATGTAACATTTTGTATTTATTCCTTTTTTATAGTAAACACACTAGAAAACCAAATTTTGTAAATGAAGAATTGGGGAAACCCAAGTGGTTGGGGAAACTTAAGAGTCATTTTGTAGTTTGTATAAGTAGGAGAAAAGTAGAGGATAGAAGGACCTTTCTCCAGCATAGTTACTGAAGCTTGTTGTAAGAAAAACTATTTCCTTTTATAATAAAGAAGATGGAATTTTTGCTGGAGAGAGTATTGCATAAGCCTCAAAGCATGTTGTGTAAAGTTGAATGAAGAACTATTTCTTTTTTTAGCATGATATACAATCTGTGAGATCATTCCTAACCCCCTGAACTATTTCCATGTTATGATTGATTTCATGTTATGTGATGAATCTTATGCAGTAATGAATGATGAATTTTTTAACGTCACTGAGCTATCTCTGTGTTAACTTCCTGCTGTATGTATGTATCCTAGATTTATCAGTTATCTGTAGAGTTCTTTATGCAAACTAGTGCATTACATCATTCATCTTATTTAATATCAATCTTGCTCCCTGGGGATAGGCTGTAATAGATTTAGATTAGTTGTTATGTTACTGTTACTGTTACTTGCATTTAATCTAAGCACTTGCATTTCATACATAAAAGATAAAATATATAAATGGTGGATCGGGCCGCAACCGGTAAAAGTGATTTAAGAATACACTTTAACTCTACAGTAGTCGAACCGCAAACCAGATGAATTCGCCATACCAAACAATAAATGATCTATTTGGGAATGGTTATTGGGGAGAATCCCTGCTATCGATACCTAGGATTTTTCCAAGCATCAACAGTTTTTGGTGCTAGAAGGAGGGCCACAAGTGTATGGCTGGCCAAGGAAATCTGTTTTCTCGAGAATATTCCATCAGTGACAGTTCTGAAACCAGTTTTCCCAAGGACTCTAGTCCTGAAAGAAAAGTTAATCCTGATTTAGAAGTTCCAGAGTACCTCTATCTTGATTCTCTAGAAGTAGTTAACGATTTAAGAAGAATAACAAGGTCGTATGCAAAGAAGCTTGGAGGATTGTTGAATATCCCTAACATACCTAGAAGACAAGCTCATATAAGAGAGCGCCATTACATAGAATATTCAGTGTTAGTGGGATGTTTTGAAGAGCTGGTATATTTAACCTTGGAAAAAATTGTTCAAACTCTTCACCAATTGGGACCTGATCCTCCATCTTGTTCACCTTTTTGATCTCCTGTTCAATGTCCACCTCAGTCTCCACCCTGAACTCATAGCTGGAAATGTGAATGCAAATCAATTTGTGAATCCAAATGCTAATAAACCACCTCCACCACCAGCTTGGAGGGCCATAACCCCTCTTAACCGAGCTACTCCGTTGCACAATTTACCTGCCCACCCTGAGAAGTATTTACCTAAGTTTGACCCGACATAAGGTATTGATGTGGATGCTCATTTACAAAGTTTGTTTTAGCCCTTGAATTCTTATCAGTAGTAGAACACAGAGATGTAGTATGCAGGCTATTTCCGCATACCCTTAAAGGAAAATCAACATCATGGTATTTTGGCCTATAGGCGAATTCAATCACAAACTGGAATGCGTTTGAAAGATTGTTTAAGAGCAAGTTTGGACGCTAAACAACCATAGCTACTCTGATGAAAGAATTACTTTCTCTAAAGAGGGAGAAAAAAGAGAAAGTGCTTGATTTTAATCATAGGTTCGCTCACCATTTGAATAATTTCAGTGTTGCCATAATGTCTGTTGCAGAAACATTAATAGAATATTATTCTTCGGCGTTTTCTCCAGAGATAGTGATGTTTGTAAAGCAGTCGATAAAATATTCATTGTTAGAAACCTATGAAGAAGATAAGAAGGTAGAAAAGGAACTCGAAAGTATAAAGGAACAGACTGCAGATTCAAATACAATTTTTTTTAATAAGAAGCCTTTGTTGCTGACTAAACCCAAAGAGGAACATTCAAACGAATTGGAAAATGTGGTTAAAATGGTATAAAAACTCTCAAACAAGATTGTTGACTTAGAGAAAGATAAAGAAGCAAGTTCTTCTAGAAATCCATTTAGAAAATTTTTCAAGAAGAAAGAGGAAAATAGTCTATCCCAACTACCCACCAACAGATCTTCTGTGTTGAATCTCACTGAAGTTGGTATGGATAATTTTTGTACTTTTCACCAACAACCCTATTCTAAGAAGAGATTCCCTCAATGGATTAATTCTATGAATCTAGTCATAAATCAACCTTTAGATGCTCAAATAATAGAACCTGAAATCACAGAAGAAAATGAAACTAAAACTGAGAACACCCCAGAAGAAACTACCATGGTTTTGTGGGACTGTATGACCACGCTAGGGTTAGAAGAAGAAGAATTCACTGAATAAATACAAATTTCAGTAGTAAACATCACAACAAGAAGTCAGGGACCAATAACAGATGAGATTTTATTTCCCAATATTAAGAAGTTCCAAGAAAGTATTAAAAATCGTACTAATAAGACTCAAAACCCACCTATACCTAAAAAAGTCATAGCAAAGCAGAAAGCTCCAATAGTAAGTAAACCAGCAAAGTTTGTGGAGAGTAAATAAGATAATAACAAGAAAAGCCCAGTGGAACTAGAAATGGGATATGATATAATAGAAGATATTAAGAAAACCAAGGAAAATATTTTGTTATTTGAGATGTGTAATTTACCGCAACAGAAGAAAACATTTTTGGAAGCCTTGGATCCTCAACCTAGAAGAACTCAAGACAATGTCCCATTAGATAAAGAGATAAATGAAGCCAATATTGGAGGAGAGTCTAAGTGCTGAACTAAGCCATTCCTGCTGACCTTTGAAATTTTTAATCTGAATGTACACAATTGTTTTGTAGATTCTGGAGCATCTTCGAATGTCATGCCCTTGTCAGTTTGTAAAAGGATAAATGGGAAACCTACTCCCTCTACCAGTAAAATCATTTGATTGGATAGGACGGCAGTCAAGGTGTCCGGTGAGATGAAGGATGTATTGATTCAACTAGCAGCTAACGAAAGAGTCTGTCAGTACATAGACATCATGGTGGTGGACATCCCAGACGCATATGCTTTGATACTAAGTAGGAATTAGTCTGAAAAGCTTAATGGGTATTTTGCAACAAATCGGTCACACTTGTGGTTACCTTACAAAGGATGTCAGAATCAGATTAAAGTACTAAGAGATCCACATATGAAATATAATGTGACACAGATTGAAGGGAAAAATGAGCCAGTAAATTTCTCACAGGTAGTTTTGGGCAATTGTTTTTTAGAGCTTGAACCAGGAAATTACCAAGTGAAAGAGGCTAGCAGTGAGTTAGACGAACAGTCCGATCTCCTTCAGTTTTTGTGGACTGACAATATTGATTGTAATATAGTTAATTTAGTTTCTATTTTAGAAAGTAGAACTAGTGCTTTAGAAGTAGAAAATCAGTTTTGGATTTTGTATTTTGATGGTTCGAAAACTCAAGAAGGATCAGGGGTCGGTTGTGTCCTGATTGATCTAGGAAACAATAAACATTTTTTTATCTTGTAGGTTAGAATTTGAATGCACTAATAATACAGCCGAATATGAAGCATCAATCCAAGGATTGAAAAAGGAAATTGATTTGAAAGTTAGGAATTTAAAAGTCTATGGAGACTTTGAAATAATTGTAAAGCAGGTCTGCAATACAATCCATTGTTTATCTCATAATTTAAAAGGGTATCAAAATGAAGTTTGGGAACTCATAACAAATTTTGATGCTTTTCATAATATTTCTATTCCTAGACTAAAAAATGGAGCAACTAATTTATTAGCTACCTCTGCTGCAAGATTGGTGCCTACGAATAACAAATGTTCAATTGAATTGATTTTCAGGTCATTTGTACCTGATAATTTCACCAATTTGAGAGTATTCGATGATGACCAACAGATTATGGAATTCCTAAAAAATGACGAAGCTTTTAAAGATGCAGTTATTGATGATGAAGAGCACCAAGCAAATCTTCAAAATAGTAACTTCATACCAAAATGGGTCAGAACATTGGAAGGGATGTTCAATTTAAATAAAAAATTTAGAAGGCCAGCCAATGTCAAAACACATAGTTCATCGATGCAGTATGAGCTGATCAATCTGGGAACAGAAGCTGAACCCAAGTATGTAAACTTGGGGAAATGTTGTTCACCAGGTGAAAGAAGCAAGTTCGTCAGTATATTTCAGAAATATAAAGATGTCTTTATGACCTAAAGACATATGACACCCACATTATCCAACATATTATTCCTATTAAAACGAGTGTGAAGCCTTTCCAGCAACAATTAAGAAAGATGCATCTCGAGATGGAACCCCTAATTCAAGCTGAGCTGAAAAAGTTACTTGATGCAAAGATCATTTTTAAGGTTATACACTCGGAATGGGTTGAAAATTTGGTACCTGTGAGGAAGATTTCTGGGGAGATAATATTATGTGTGGATTTCAGGAATTTAAACCGTGCCTTAGACAAAGGCAATTATCCAGTCCCTCCAATGGAGCAGATTTTCCAGATGGTGTCAAGCTCCTAGTTGTTCTCTTTGTTGGATGGGTTTTTAGGCTACAATTAGGTACTGGTAGCAGAATAAGATAGGATGAAAAATACTTTCCATACAAAATGGGGAACCTTTGCCTATAGGAGAATTCCGTTTGGATTAATTAATGCTGGATCCACTTTCCAAAGGGCCATGGACATAGCATTTCGGGGACTGATAGGCCACACTAGTGTGGTGGTCTACTTGGATGATGTAACAGTATTTTCAAAGAAAAATGAAGAACATATGTATGTATCATTTAAAACAAATTTAAGAGCGTTGTTGGAAATATTGTATCTCATTAAATCCCAAGAAATGTGTCTTTGCAGTGCTGGAAGGAAAGTTATTGGGTCACGTCATTTCTAAAAGGAGAATCTCCATAGACCCACGAAGGATTGAAGCTATAGCACAGATCCCCTTTCCGCACAATAAGAAAGGCATGCAATCGTTCATGGGGACTATTAATTTTGTGTGAAGGTTTGTGCCTGATTTTGCACAAATAGTCAAACCTTTGCAGCAGATGGTTAAGAAAAGTGTACATTTTAAATGGACTGACATAGAGAAGGATGCATTTACTAAGATCAAAATAGTAGTAGCACATGCACCTTCACTTAGAATTCCTGATTTTGATAAAGATTTCATATTGTACGCTTTTGCTTCTGATAATTCACTCGCAGCTGTGCTAACTCAAAAGGAAGAAGGAGGAGATGAATTCCCTATTTCATTTATGAGAAATGGTCTGCAAGGTGCTTAATTGAACTACCCCACCATTGATAAGCAAGCTTACGTAGTATTTAAAGCGGTAAAACAATTCAGGCCATATATACTTAAGAATCAGACTAAAGTGATCGTTCCTCACCCATCGGTTTGAAGAGCCTCTTCATGCAAAAAGAGTTGGGCAAGAGAAGAGGAAATTGGGTTACGAATCTACATGAATACGATTTAGAGTTTAAGCCAGCAACCATTATTAAAGGAAAAGGTCTTTGCAAAATAATGGCTGAAATTCAAAATAGTGAAGAAAGTGATTGGGAAAATGAGGCCCAAATTCATATGATCGACATGTGTCCCATTTTTACAGCTCCAGAATCATGGTATAGAGACTTGATACATTATCTCCAGTAAGGTTATGTTATATTTTTATCATTCAAGCTAGCATTATCTTAGGATATTTAATTTAGAGAATAACAAGAAAAACAATCAAACACAAGAGACAATAGACACAAATATTTTTCCTCGGGGAAACCATAAAGGCGAAAACCCCGCAGCTTCCTCAGAGATAGAATCAACACCAAAAGTAAAACCCAAAAACAGTAAGATGATCTCTTGACATCCGTAGTCTCTCTCTCTCTTGTCCCATGAACTTCTTCTCTCTCATTTATGCGCTAAAACTAAGTGTGAGTGAATGAGTGTAATAAATAGAGAGGCTCACTCTCTATTTATACTAATTCTCGACTTGACAATAAATCACTAGGGCTGAATTCTCTAGGACAGTCTAATAACCCTAGGGCCCCACAACTACGAAGACTTTAACCCTTGGTCAATAAGGAGGGTTACCCACTATGACTTTACATGACTTGTTTACATTATTGAATCTCTTGATAGGAACATCGGGGCATGACATGACTCAATTACATTACAGATACNATACATAAAATATACAAGTGAATACATTCCAAAGTTACAATTACATCAACACTCCCTCTTAACTAGGAAGGTATTCTCTCGACACAATTTATCAGCACGGGTCTTCTTCTTTGTATCATTTGGATCAAGTTATCTTCATCTTTAGGTCATCTTCATCTTCAAGTCATCTTCATCACTGGATCTGGATCATCTCTAGATATGGAACATCACTGGATATGGATCATCTTTGGATCATCTATGTTGGATCATCATCACAAGTGCTATCTCTCGATTCTTCTCGTCATAGGAAGTTCTACAAAGCCAACCCTTTTTCATGCTGGTTGTAGGCCTAGTATCCATGTAGGTCTTTATCTTCTTCAGCACTTATATTTGACCCAGTTATAAAGGCTCGTCCAACACTTATATCTGACCATGGGAGGGCCCGGCCTACCCCCATGTTATAATGGCACGCCCAACACTCATATCTTACCATGGGAGGAACACATCCACCACCATGTCAGAACGGCCCAGCCCTTACATCTAACCATGGGAGGGCCCAGCCTGCCCCCATGTTAGAATGGACCTGCCCTTACATCTAACCATGGGAGGGCCCAGCCTACCCCCATGTCAGAATGGATCTACCCTTACATCTAACCATGAGAGAGCCCAGCCTACCCCCATGTCAGAATGGCACTGCACTTACATTTGACCATGGGATGGCCCAGCCTACCCCCATGTTAGAATGGCTCTACCCTTACATCTGACCATGGGAGGGCCCAGCCTGCCCCCATGTCAGAATGGCTTTGCCCTTACATATGACCATGGGAGGGCCCAACCTACCCCCATGTCAGAATGGAACTGCACTTACATCTAACCATGGGAGGGCCCAGCCCGCCCCCGTGATAGAATGGATCTGCCCTTTCATCTGACCATGGGAGGTCCCATCCTTCCCCCATGTCAGAATGGCACTACACTTACATCTGACCATGGGAGGCCCTAGCCTACCCCCATGTCAGAGTGGCTCTTCCCTTACATCTGATCATGTGGGATCCAATCCCATAGTCATATCAAAATGGCTCTGCCCTTACATTTGATCATGTGGGAGCCAATCCCACAGTCATATCAGAATGGCTCTCATTTCTAGGTTGAGTATTCCTAGTAAGTGACCAGGTGCCTCCATTATCCCAGAGAATGGCCTTCAGCACTTATATCTGATCATGGAAGGAACCAATCCTCTCACCATGTCAGAAGGGCTCACAGACTCATCACTTCCCCTTGGAAGGAACCTCGATCTGGAGAACACCAAGCTTCTCCCCGAAGTACTCAAAATTCACTCTGGCTAATGGCTTGCTCAACACATCAGCTATCTGCTCATCTGTCACAACATATTGGAGCTTCACTGCTCCTCTCTGCACCATATCCCTGATATAGTGGTATTTGATCTCGATATGCTTCAACTTGTCATGGAACACCATATCCATTTGGTTCTTCTATTTCTAGATCTTCATCTTTATTTGCATCGTTCATAGTTGTATCTTGAATTCTGGGTACTTCTGTTTCTTCAGCTGGTTTCTTTCTGGATTTGTTGTAAGCTGAATATTCGTCGAATGTTACATCTCTTCTTATGTTGATCTTCTTGAATCTTGGGAAGTATATTTTGTAAGCTTTCGAGCTTTCACTATATCCCACAAATATACCCTTCTTTCCAGAAGGATCTAACTTTTTCCTCTTTTCTTTTGTAATGTGTATGTATACAGGACAACCGAATATTTTGAGATGGTTGACTTCTGGTTTCTTGTCGGAAAAGACTTCTTCAGGTGTCTTGTTCTTGAGTACTTTCTGTGGAGTACGGTTTTGTACATACACCGTTGTTCTGGCAGCTTCTTCCCATAGATGCATGGGAAGATATTGATCATGAAGCATGGCCCTTGCAGCTTCCATGATTTTTCTATTCTTCCTTTATGCAACCCCATTCCATTGTGGATTATATGGAGTGGTTAAATCCCTCTTAATCCCTGAATCTTTGCATAACTTTTTGAATTCATTTGATGTGAATTCTCCGCCATTATATGATTGAAAATTCTTGATCTTATTTTCTGTGTGGTTCTTGATCAAGGCTTTGAATTCATTGAACTTGCTGAATACTTGATCTTCGTTCTTTAATAAGTATATCCATGTCTTCCTAGAAAAATCATCAATGAAAGAAACATAGTATACATACCCGCTTAATGAAATGGATGACATCGGATCGCATACATTAGAGTGAATGATTTCCAGGATTCCTTTTGCCTTGCTCTCGCTACTTGGAAATGTCTTCTTTGTGTTCTTTCCTTTCGCACATCCTTTGTAGACATCGTCATGTTTTGTTTGTATTTCTGGAATACCTTCAACAGCTTTGCTTGCACGTGTAGTGCCCTATAGTGCACATGTGCAATCCTTCTATGCCAAAGTTCATTTGGTTCTAATGAGTCATGGACCAAAGCTTGTTTTGGTTGGCCCTTCAATTTGTATAGTCCTCCCTCTTGCTGTCCAATTACTACTGCATCATATATAGTGTTTCCCTTTGGCCACATAAGGACTTGGCGATCTACAAATGCAACCCTCATGCCTTTTGCATCTAATGCAGATATGGAGAGGAGGTTATTCTTTAGTCCTGGTACAAATAAGACATCCTTCATCTTCATAGACTTTCCAGAGTCTAGTTTATAGGTGGTTTATAGGAGGATTCACCACTACCTTTTATTGGATACTGGTAGTCATCCCCAAGTTTCACCTTGTGGGGTGACTCATGTTCTAATAGTTTCACAAATGATTCTTTGAATCCCGTCATATGTTTGGAGGCTCTACTGTCTATAAGCCAATCATTGCTTCTATGTGAGATAGTTCCCGTGAGAGCATAAATAAAAACATATTCTTCATCACTTGAAGAATCATCACTTTTTTATCTGACTTTCTTCTTGGAAGGTTCATCATCCTCTACAGCATGAGGATGATGTCTTCTCTTGTTGTTATTCTTCTTGTGGGAGTTTCTTTTGTTTCTAGGACAATTTCTGGCATAGTGTCCTATCTCATCACAAGTATAACATCTGAGTTGATTTTTTCTGGAGGGAGGATGCTTACCTTTAGAATGATGATAGTCCCTTCTATTTTTCTTGGAGTGTACTGTGAGATATTGATATTCACATCCCATATTTTCTTCTAAGGCTGCTATTCAAGCTTGTTCTTGTGAGCATTCCTCCCACAGTCTAATGAAGGTGACTATCTTTCTTCTAGCGCAGATCCCTTGAATAAAGGAGTCCCATGATCTAGGGAGACCATTCAAGGTGGTCATTACAATCTCTCTGCATTCTCTACTTCTTCATCCACTGCTTCAAGTTGTTCTTTGATCTGGGAGACCCTTGTGAAGTATGACTATATGGTCTCTGCATTCTGGATCTTCACATTCTTCAACTGGTTTCTCAAATTCATCTTCCAGTTTATGTTCTTTCCTTCAAACAGTTTGGTCATGTCATCGAACAAAGCTTTAGGTGTCTTTGGGGAGGACATCTGTGGTATGAGGTAATCCTTGATTGAATAAAAAATAATCCTCTTAGCCATGACCAATTTCTTCTTGTGTAAGGATTTAGCCTCATCTTCTTTTGGAACTGGAACCTCTTCAGTGATATAAGAGTCCAACTCATTTTCTTCCAGAACCAAAGAGATCCTATACTTCCAGGCTTGGAAGTTATCATCTCCCTCAAGATTTTCATCAAGCTTGGTATGATGAGACATCTTAACTGAGAACCTCAAATGGAAATACATTATATTTAGATATTACCAGGTTAAGATGTCAGATCTCGAGCTGGAGCTGAATTTCTGTAGAGTTGGTTCAGGAGCAGATTAGGGTTTGACTTTCCCAGAGTTATGTCCAACCAAAAAATTTGATCTTGATCTCTAAACTTCGATTTTGGGGAGGATATCAATTCAGGCCTGGGCTCACTCAAAAATTCCACTTCTATGGAAAGCCCTAATTTTTGGTAGTAATGTCGGGTCAAAAACTGAAAATGCTCAGAATCAGATTTTGCTTCGACATAAAGATGCACCCATAGAGGAGAGTCGGCCTAACCTCCTTTTGCTGAAAATCTATGGAGAGAGATCCAAAAAGTAGGAAGCCCTAGTTTCCGCAGCTGCATAATGTCTTGTTCTCAGGTTAGCTCTGATACCATGTTAGATTTTTCATTCAAGCTAGCATTATCTTATGATCTTTAACTGAGAGAATAACAAGCACAACAATCAAACACAAGAGACAATAGACACAAATATTTTCCTCGGGGAAACCATAAAGGAGAAAACCCCGCAACTTCCTCAGAGATAGAATCAACACCAAAATTAAAACTCAAAAACAGTAAGATGATCTCCCGACAGTAGTAGTCTCTCTCTCTCTTGTCGCAACAACTTCTTCTCTCTCAGTTATGTGCTACAACTAAGTGTGAGTGAATGTGTGTAATAAATAGAGAGGCTCACTCTCTATTTATACTAATTCCTGAATTGATAATAACTCACTAGGGCCGACTTCTCTAGGAGAGTATAATAACCCTAGGGCCCCACAACTGCGGGGACTTTAACCCTTGATCAGTAAGGAGGGTTACCCACTATGAATTTACATGACTTGTTTTGATTATTGAATCTCCCAATAGGAACATCGAGGCATGACATGACTCAATTGCATTATAGATACTTCCTGAAATAAACATCGGGGTACAATACACAAAATATACAAGTGAATACATTCCGAATTTACAAATACATCAACAGGTTATTTACCGGAGCATTGGAATTCCAAACAAAGAAGAGAACTATGTCTAAAATCAACATCCTATCAAGTAATTGATAGGGTTCTTTTTAGAAAGAACTACGAAAGAGTTTTACTGAGATGTTTAGAACATGAGACTGCAATTAAAGTGGTCAAGGAATTACATTGTGGTCCTGCTCGAGGGAATTATTCAGGAGATACCACTGCCCACAAGATCTTAAGGGCAGGATACTATTGGCAAACTTTGTTCAAAGATGCACATGCTTATGTAAGGAAATGCGATACATGCCAGCGAAGTGGAGGACGACTTGCTAAAGCGGCTGGGCCATTACAACCAATCGTGGTTTCAGAACCAATTGAACAGTGGGAAATTAATATTATCAGAGAAATTAATCCTAATTATTCATTGCAGCATAAATACATCCTTACAACTACCGATTACTTCACCATATGGGTGGAAGCAATTCCACTGCGGAAAGTAAATGAAGATGCAGTAATAGATTTTTTGCAAGAGCATATTATGACTAGGTTTGGGGTTCCAATTTCCCTGCTTTTTTACAATGCATCTTAATTTTCATCAATTAAACTTACAGAATTTCCTAATAATAAGGGAATGAAGTTACATTATTATGTTAATTATTATCCCCAAGGTAATGGATTAGCTAAATCTACAAACAAAAATCTCATTAGAATTCTGAAGAAGACTGTCATAGAAAACCAAAGAAGCTGGCATATAGCTCTCCCAAATGCAGTCTACGTTGATAGAGTCACACCCAAGAATTCCATAGGTGTATCACCTTACACTCTAGTTTATGGAAAGTAATCCATTTTTCCACCGAACATTTTACTCCTGGCTTCCGAATTAGCCCAAGCTTCAAGAGGATCCAGTAGTGAATTTTTACAAGTGAGAATCAATACCTTGCTGAAGTTAGAAGAGTATAGGCTCAAAGCTAAAGAGAGATTTAAACACCAACAAGAGATTTTAAAGAGATTGTTTGACAAGCGTAATTTTAGAGATAAGAGTTTCGAAGTGGGGGATTTATCCCTCAAATGGGATCACCCACATGATGAAAGGGGTAAGCACACTAAGTTTCAACATCTCTGGGTTGACCTGTTTCTGATTGCTGCAAAGTTAGGCTCTTCAATGTATAAGATTTAGGATTTACAGGGATTGAAAGAGAATCTGCCTATCAATGGCTTGGTTCTCATACCTTACTTTACTAGTACTTTGAAGGAACCTTTTGTAAATAAATAAACCTTTTGTTTGATTTCTTTAGTTATTTTTGTTTTCTTTCTATTGATTTGCTTTATTCTAGTTCATTTTTTGTTTTTCTATGCTTTAATCTAGTTTATTTTAAATAAACCAGCTCAGCATTTGGTGTGGAGTTCATTGGGATTTGAACAAACTGTAGATATTTTAAGCCAGGACCTACTTATTGGATGTTATCTATGTGAGAATTTATTATTACAAAGATTCTTTAATTTGATAGACTTTGGAAGGAAAGTCATTTTTAGAACACATCGAAGTCATATTTTAAACCCTGTTAAATAACCGAGGTAGGAGAAGTCTAGAATACTATTTTGAGGCTCCATCCACTTCACCTTAAATATCTGTCCTAGAAAACTTGCAGCCAAGGATCCATGAAAAGGAAGCAGGATAGATAGGTGTATGGTATTCAAAATAATCCCATGCCACAAATTAAAGCCAAAAGGCTCAAGAGTCAAAATCCCATAAAGAAAACATATCTCAGAAAGATATAATGAAGCATAAACCAATAAATAACATGATTTCTCAAAGGTTCTTCTCCATCCGTGAGCTGAAACAAAATATCACTCACATAATAGGACACCATGGATGGAAGAACCTAAATCAAATCTCAAGTGTAAAAGGAGCAATCTGGGAAGAATCATAAGGCAAAAGTCTGAAATCATCAAAAGAATGCAAAAGGCATGGGAATGAAGAACAAATGAATATACTTGTCCTAATCTTGTTACAATCCTGTGGAGACTCAACCAAAATAAACCAAATGCAGAGGTAAATGAATCTCATATTTTGGACTCAGAAGAGTTATCAACACTTTGAAAGCTTGGTTACGTTATCCCATTGGAAAGAAATCAATGGTAATTTCTGAATCTCACATCCCTGTAAAGGTCTAGATGTTTAAATCGAATCTTGAAAAGAATTGGAGCAAGTTGACCTAGCAAAGTATCATAAAGCAGTTTTTTTGTTTCATAAGATAGTTTGTTCATAGATATGTGTTCACCAGCCAGTCGCCAATTGTTGTTGCTGCAACCACCACCCAAAAAAAATAAAAATTTAGGGGCCCCGTTTTTAAATTCTAGCTTTCAAGCCTTAAAAGTTTACCTTTACCCTCCAAGAATTTATTCCTAACTTAGTTTTTCTATTGCAAGCTGAATTTTGATAAAAGAAAAACTCTTACTTTCCACCCGATGTATCAGATGAACTCATGGAGTTTATCCGACATATAGGAAGAGTTGTTTTTTGACTTACAGAACCTTTGCTTCTTGAATGCATTCCGAGAGACTCACGAGAGTTTGCTGATTCGTTGGCTGAACTCCTGTCTGTGGTATCTGTTGCCGCCTTTCACACACCTGGGTCACGTGGCAGAAATCTTCAAGCCACTAGGTGTGTCCTTGGGGGAAAGTCTCGAGTCAAGGCTGTCACCTTGTTCTTGACTCCTCCGTTTAGGCTCAACTCCTAATGAAGCCAAGGGGGGTAGACCCTATTAAGTTACTAAAGCTAAATTACTTAGTACAGTGATGTTAAACTGAATGAGTTACTTAGGAGTTTGAAATTCAACCATAAACAACCATAGATGACAAGATCCAAAAATGAGCACACGAAAGCACAATATATATATAGCAAGAAAATAACGAGTGCCTTAGAATGGAGTCAAAATAAAATCATTGTACTTGCATGTGCTTGGAGCGAATGTTTTGTAATTGCCTCTTGGTACGTTTTAAGTTAATGTGAGGTGGACTCCAGATATACCCGAGAGTACTTAGAGTATGTCCAAAACTAAACCTTCACGACTACACGCAAGGAATATGTGGGCTGAATAGAGTCTCTGGGGCTCTGTGCATAACGCACCCATTAGGGCGTGACAGAGATCGGTGCCCCGAGGTCACTTTTCAGAAGTTCCCGCTTCCTTTGGGTATTTTTCCACCGTAATGGTTTGATCTAGGTGTTGGATTTTCACCTGATGGTTTGTAAATTCGGGAGAGTGAGTCCTAATTATTCTAGTCACTCAAATACTTTTGATACAGCTTGACTAATAGAACGAACCGCAGCCAAGTGCAGAGCATACACACCGGAGTCTTGTCAATTTTGGTAAATTTTAAAATGGGTGTTCTTGTTAAAAAGAAAACCTTCCAGGAACCTCTTTCGGTCCAAGAGGATCTCAATCGGGGAATTAAGGAGGGGTTAATTTTAAAATAGCTGAAGAAACAAATGATGAAAAGGAAAAAACAGATACACAATTTCGGTTTTCTAATTAGTCCTACCACGCATCTCTTTCCCCTTTCAGGTCAATCAGGAAGTCATGGGGTAAGTATTAAGATTACTTTGAAATATAAAATATGGAATATGAAATTGATAATGAATCAAATTATACTACCCTGTAGATTAGAGCTATGCTAGTTTGAAAAGATATGAACAAAAAGTAAAAAATTGACACCAACGCAAATCCCCCCAGGGGGGATGGTGAATAGGATCAAAAGAACCTTTTCTTTTTATTAGCAGTGATTTAAAATATCAGAAAATTAAAATTGATGCACTTTGGTCCTTGTTATCTGGGATCCAAAGGCTTACAACAATCTTATAACAAGCTAGAATTAAACAAGGTGGTGGGGGAAGCTTCCGGGAAGCTCTGATTCGTCCAAGAGTTGGAAATTTGGTAGAGTCTCCTTCTCTTTTTTGTTGGACCTGCTAAAAAAAAGCGAGCAATCAAAATCAAATGTGCCCAAACACACTTTGAAATTTTTTTGGGTTACTACAATAGTTACCGAAAAAAAACATAAGTAAAATTTTGTTAAGTTGGCGTAATCTAGTTTTGCAAAAAGGAACCAAGGAAAGCAAGATTTCCTTGGGATATTGGCTTGCTGTTTGGGAAGCCAAAAGATGTGCACTTTTATTGCATAATATGAAACTTTAAATTACAGCAAAGGAAACTACCTTAAAACCAAGCTACAAATTTTCATTAAAATGCTTGCAAAAAGAGGGTAATTTCAACTAGATCTCTTAAAATAAAACTTTAAATGAAAAATGAAACTGAGATCTAAACTTAAGAAAAGATATTACTAACTAGATCTATATGTAATTTTCTTAATGAGACATATCTAAGCAATAAGACTCTTTAAAAGTATCCAATTTGAAGAGAAATTAAGATTTTGAAGGAGGAAGAGAAGGAGAGAAATGCTGGTAGCCTTGAAGATCCACAGTGGAGCTTTCAGGTGGAATGTCGAGGGACTATGCCTTCGGAAGGTTTTGGAGAGAGTGAAGAAGCAAACTAGATCAGCATCCTCTACAATCTAGGAACCTGTAGCTCAGCTAAAATAAAAAAAACTTGCCGAAAAACTTGTGAGATCCAATTAGTACATACACAGAGATTCAGAATAACATGCATATAAGCTTATAGGACATGCTGAATCTAGATCTCTAAACATGCATCAAAGGAAAGAGATGGCCAATAAACTTATTGAAAAGCACCTTTCCTACCAAGATTGTAGTAAGCTTATTATCAATCTTAACAACGGATCTACAAGCAATTAGCAAATCATGAACACAGATACAGGTTACCTCAGTAAAAAGATGGCAATGATCATCCACACATACAATGGCACAACACCGTCTTGCCTCCAAAGCTTCTCTTTATTTCAAATGAACAATAACAACAATACAATAGCAGCAGCACCTCAATCCCAGTTCTAACTATCTTGGAAGAGGTTGTTGTGCTTGGATATATACAAAAACCAGGAGATCCAGCCTAGGGGGGTGCAATTCCCAAGGAGAGAGATCAAATCAGCTGAGGAGAGTCAATCAATGCAGATCTGAAGCTGAACTGAGCCTACTTGTCAACCAGGGGCTTGATTGAGCTGACACATCAACCTATAAACCGACACATCAGTCCACAGAGCATCCAGGAGAGTCCACACATGTGGAGGAGAGAGAGAGGGCACAATTCCCCATAAAGACAGCTGAAGATCAACTCTGGATCTAATTTGATCACCTCCTTCAGTCAAGGATTTGTGAGATCCAGTCAATCTGCTTCAGATCTGACTGATTTCAATCAAATCGACTGAGAATCTACTGATCTATGATTTTGGATTTGCTCCATTATTTATCAATTTATTAATAAAAATAATCAATAATTGATTTTTGGGGCTTTTTGACCTGAGTGATGGAAAATCACTCAAAACTAGGAAATAGTGGGTCCATGGGTTTACATGGTGCTCTTAGCTTGAAAATCAGCACCTACATGACTGAAACTGATTATTTGGCCCACTTTTATTACAAAAACAATTTTTCCAATTAAACTTTAAAAAAATAGCCTAAGTTTTGGAAAAATTAAATTTTTAATAAAAAACACTGAAAAAACTAAAAAATTGAAAATTTGAAAAAACCTAGGGGGACTTAGACATGTTCATATGACTCGACCATGATGTCTAGCATGCTTATACATTGACACATAGACTCTAAAAACCTCAATAGGCCCAAATGCCAAGCCAACCACCCCAACTTTGGAGGTATGGAGTGAAAAACTCAGAAATTATCAGTCGTTTATTCAACAACCAATAATAACCAAGGGAAAAAACACCCTAGGCTGATTGGATTGACAAATAAAGTCTAAGAGACCGAGTCTTTTACAAACACTATCATGCTAGAACATTTATTACAATTCCCCCATGGGGTATGAACATGTGATATAGTACAACAAGCACTTCCCAGAAGTACTTCCAAAGGTCTTCTAAAGTCCGAACAAGTTATCCTTGTCCGGTTCACCAGGCTCACTTGATAAAAACCACTAAGTACAACTTAGGTGGTAACATTCTAGCTCCATCTAGGGATACATTCTCTGACTGATCTTCTGTTCAAAGGAGAGGATGTGAGAACTCTGGAATCTCTGGGTCCTGCATAGCAATTAGAGTTTGTCAGTAACATGTATACATAAGAAAAAATTAACCATGAAAGCAAACTAATGTACATAATTAGTCAATGATGTGCAAAAAGGAATATTTTACAAAACTAATATACAAAAAAAATTTCAAACATGGTACAAAATAACTATAATACAACAATATCTATGATACAACAATATGATATATAAAATTTAGAAATACATGCAAGGAAAGGTTTAGAAATTGGCCTTGAAACCACCGATGCCAATAAAGGCATCAAACTGTCTCGGCGAAAAATAACTTGAGGAGGAAACCATTCACTGGAAAACTCAACCTTTCTCCTTCTAGGTCATTTAGATAGAAGGAGTTTGTTCCTGCTATTTCATAAATGATGTATGGTCCCAACCATAAGTTGTCTAGCTTTCCATGTTTCCTCAGTTTCTCCCGTTGTTTGTCCCAACGTAAAACTGTGTCACCTACATGGAAGGATCCTGGCTAGGTAGACTTATCAAAGGTTCTCTTGACCTTGTCTGAATTTCTGATACTCTGGTCAAGAGAATTTCTTCTACTCTCATCTAGCTCGATCAACTGGTTTATTCTGCTCTGAATGGCCTCTTGATCTGAGCTGAAGGTTTGGAGAAACTGATAAACTGGAAACTTTAGATGGACTGGTAAGGTGACATCAAGGCCATAGACTAGTTCGAAAGGGATCCTCCTGGTTGAATTTTTCTTGGTGATTCTATCGGCCCATAACGCTAATTTGATCTTGCTATCCCAAGCCTTCTTATTATCACCCACAATTTTTTTGATTATGGTCATTGAGTTCTTGTTACTTGATTCCGCTAGACCATTTCCTTGGGGATAGTAATTGGATGATTGGGATAGGATAATGCCGTACTTGAAATAGAAAGATGACATATCGGAGGAAACAAAGCACGGGCCATTATCCGTGATGATTCTAGCTAGCACACCGAATCTTGTGATAATCTTATCTTCTAAGAAATCCATGACTATAGCATCGGCTTCCTTCTTAGTGGGTATCACCTCTACCCACTTGGTAAAATAATCAATGGCGATAAGAATCCAAGAATAGCCATTGCTCGAGTTATCCTTGAACTTACCGATGAAATCAAGCCCCCACTGCTAGAAAGGGGCTTGGACTACTATTGGATTTAAAGGAAAGGATTTCATTTGTTGTTTTCCGGTGAATAACTGACAATGGGGGCAAACTCTGACGGCCTTGTGCACATTTGAAAAAAGGTTTGGCCAATAGTAGCCTGCTCTAAGGATTTTGTGGGCTGTTCTTTTTTGCTACAAAATGTCCACCACAAAATCTTGAATGGAACTCAACCATGAGTTTCTTGGCCTCGGGTTCATTGACACATCTAAGTATTAAACCATCGGGGTTTCTCCAACCCAAAACATCTTTTGTCAAACAATACTTAGTTTCTTTCAACCTTAACGCTCTTCTTTTATGGCCAAGTAAGTGATCGGGGCACGTAAGGTTGCGGAGGAAAAATATGATGTCGGTGTACCAAGGGTGCTGCTCTAATCTCTGAAGCTCGTCTGATACACTTTGTTCTGAATCACTGTTCTAGCAGATTATTCCTAAGGCCTTTTCATTTCCTTAGGTCAACATCTTTGCAAGACCTTGTCCCTTAATTAATTTAGTAGGTTTTATCTCCAAATCATATTCTTGAATCTTTGAAACCCACTTACCCCTAATTCCTAGACAATCCTGTTGAGACATGATATCCTTGACAGCTGCATGGGGTACATATCCAATGATTTTGGAGTAACCTATATAAGTTCTGAAATGTTTAAGGGACTTGAAAAGAGCATAGGTATGTTTCTCCATTGTGGTATACTTCAACTCTGAATTTTGTAAGGCTCTACTCATAAAGGCTATAGGTTGTTCTTGTCCCTCCTTATTCTTTTGAAGCAAAACACTGGCAATGGTGTCTTCTGAGGCAAAGGAAAATATATGGAATTCTTTGGAATAATCTAGACTAATCAAGATCAGGTACATGGATATGGCATCTTTGATAGACTTGAATGCAATTTTTCCTTCATCCATCCACTCAAACTTAGCATCTTTCTTTAATAACTTTTGTAGTGGTTTCATTAATTCTGCTAAATTTGGGATGAATATTCTTATGAAATTGATCTGACCATTAAAAGACTGGAGAGCCTTTAGATTCTGAGGCAAAGGAACTTTCTTAATGGATTTAACTCTCTCAGGATCAACCTTGACACCATCCTTAGAAATGATGTGCCCCAACAACTTGCCTTGATCAACTCCAAAGATTGACTTGGCGAGATTCAAGGAAATACCATATTTCCGACATCTTATAAAAACCTACCTAACATGACTTATGTGGTCAGATCTTTCCTTTGAAAAAACAGTTAACTCATCTTGATATATATATCGATTATTTTTTCTGTAAGTTCTTTGAAGGCAAAATCCATGGCTCTTTGGAAGGTGGCACCAGCATTCAATAAGCCAAAAGGCATTCTTAGAAATTTATAGGTACCCCAAGGTGTGGTGAATGTAGTCTTATCTTGATCCTCCTTATTTACCAACACCTGGTTATAACCGGAAAAGCCATCCAACATGGACATCATTCCTGATCCTGTTACTCTTTGAAGCAATGTTTCCATGTCAGGTAATGGGTAATTATCTTTGAGGCATGATGTATTTAGATTCCTAAAATCTATACATATTCTAATTGACCCATTATTTTTTCTGACCACAACTAAGTTGGAGCATCAAGATGAATGTCTTGTGGGTGCTATGATCCCTACTACTAACATCTTCTGAAGTTCCTTCTGTACAATGGGGGCCAACTTAGGATTTATTCTCCTAAGTTTTTGTCAGAAAGGTTTGACCTCTTTAGCTTCTTCTGTGAGGGGAATAGTGTGTTGAAACACATCCTCCCAATAGGATTTAAGCTCATCATAACTAAAGGCCAACACATCTCTATAATCTTTGATTAAGTTGATCAGATTGTTCCTTTCCTTTTCCAAAGTACCTTTTCCGATTTTTATTAACTTGGGGTCTTTGTCAGTTCCTATGTTTATTTCCATATAATTCCCAATTTTTATTTCTTCTTTTTATTTTTTATGATGATCCCGTCGATCGAAAAGATTCTCGAAATTTATAAGGCTACTCGGGATGTGATTCCTTTCATTATCCTCGCACTCCTGATACTCTTTACCCTCCTGCTGATAACTGATCTTGCAACCTTCAAACTCCTATAGATTGTGGATGAATCTCAAGAGTTTCTCATCATCTTTGAACACCTGCTAGTGGTCTATATTATCTGGAATTGAAGGTCTGAAATTAATTTACATCTTTCCATTCCCATTAATCATTTCATCCAATGGCTGGAGAGTGGATGCTTCTACTGCCAATTTATCTGCTAACCCATTCATTTCCATATGGACCTTTTGAATGTTAAGTGCATTGAACCATTCGATAGTATCCCATGTGGCATTTCTATACTTTCTTAGTCTATCATTTTTGCATTGATACCGATTCTTAATCTAGAGGACAACTAGATCTAAATCACCCTTTATGTTCAACATATTTATCCACATATCTTTAGTGGTTTCTAACCCCAGGAGCAATGCCTCATACTCGGCTACATTGTTTGATGCTTCAAACTCTAACATGAACGCAAAGTTGTAGATTTTATCTGAAGGAGAGATGATCACGATGCCCGCACCTTTTTCGGTTTTGGAATAAGCCTCGTCAAAGTACATTTGCCAAACTTCATCGATCTTTTCATTTTTAATGTTTTCCTTAATAGGGGCCATGAAATTTGACAAAATAGCATAGTTTCCAAAGTTATCAGTGAAATGAACAAAATAATTTCTGGGCTTCTTAGGGTTTTCTACATGTCGTTTCCTCAGCTTTTCTCCGTGGAGAATCACCCTAGTGTTCTCTGATGTAGGTATAGTAGCATATGTCCAATCCATTTGAATGTGCCCACCAACAGTTGCGGCCCATTTTCTGGATAGCAACATACCCCAATTATCTGGAACATCTATCACCACCACATCCATCGACATGTCAATATCAGGATACTTGGCCAACTTAACCTATAAATTTTAGATTATCCCTACCACTTCAACTTCTCTTGCATCCATGGCACAAACATTGTGGTAGGGTCGGGTGACCCTTAGATTTAGTTGTTCCATTACTTTTCTTGTCATGACATTTGATGAAGCACCTGAATCTAACATGCAGTTATGAAGGAGAAGGTTATCAACTAAGAGGGAGACATAAAAAGGCGGTTGGTCTTCTCTTCTCGGATCAACACCATTGAGGACTCTAGGCATATCTATAGGTTCAATATGTTCAGCTTCAAATATAGCATTGTTATTAGGAAGAGGATCCTCTTTGACAATATTATGAGCTTTACTTTGACTATCCTCTAAGGCTTTCAACAACTTTTCTTTTTGACTAGGAATTTTAAGGACATCAGTTGCATAAACATGAATATTAGCACTACTTATCCATTCTCCCAAATCAATATTTGATTCAGGGACAATAGGAGGATTTGGGAGGGGAGGAGCGGTTACCTTTGTCTTGTACTGTTTAGACAGTGATGGATTCTCTCTTCTTTGATATACTGCTCCTTGGAATCTAGCCTCCTTCATTTCCTTAATTGCTTTCGGAGAAGGCATTACACCATAAAAGTTGGAAAGGACATCCTTCTCGTAACCATAATCCGTGGCCTGCTGCCAATGCTGGTTTGATAAAGGATAGGTTCAACCTACCATGTACACATGATCAGACTCACCTAATGTTGTTTCCTGATTACTGACCTCGGCCATTACATGTTCTATAACTTGGTTTTCTATATAGCAAGTGCTTTCCTGGTGGAATTGATCACAAGGTCTACACCATGGAATGCCTTATTCTACCAGGTTAGTTGAGTCTAACTGGTTTGGAATCCTAGGTTCTTGTTGACGAGATTTCTTCTGATACACCTGATTCTGTTTAGGCTGAAAGTTCATAGGTCCATTATTTCTTTCCATTGTGATTATTCTGTTCTAAATATTATTCAATTGTACAGATTGATTTTCCATGATTTGGTTCTGACTAGTAACCAATTTTTCTATCATGTTAGTTACCTTTTCCATGGGATCTTTAGAGGTTGCCTTTTCCTCTATTTCAACGGCTTTTCCTTTCTCTTTGTTGTATGAAGTGTTTCCCCTAGTGTAACTGGGAATGTTGGATTTTCCTGAAGACTGCATATTCTTTTCTATTTTCTTGGCCAAATCCTGAGCAGTTTTTAGATCGGCCAGCTCTTTGTCCCTTAACTAGTACCTCAAATCACTAGTGAAATCTTCGATGTAATATATGAGGATGGAGGCATCCCTTGGCTTCATTTCTCTAGGGAGGTATGCAACCACACGCCTGAACTTAGTATTAAATTCATCAATGGTTTCATTCTCCATCTTCTTTATGTTATGAAGGGCAGCAAGCAAATGTCTTGGTTCCTTCTTTTCCCCCCATTTCTTCTTAAAACCCTCTAGGAATTCATTAAGAGTTTTATATGAATAATCAGCAAGGTCAGCATACCATTCTACAGCATCATCCTCTAAAGATAAAGCAAAGAGCTTGATTTTGACATCTTCATGGTTAGAGGCAGCATTATTGCAGTAACTAACGAGGTGCTTATCAAACTTTCGGATGTGAGACTTGGCAGTGATGGTATTATTTCCCTCGAATATGGGGAGATTCTTGATAGCATCATTCGGAATGTCATGAGGACTACCTGCTATCTGAGAAAAGTCAAGGGGTTTGTAAAATTCCGTCATTTCTTGAGATTGGAAGGTATGACTCTCTACAAATATGTGATGGATATCTGAGAGGGATTGATCTCCTAAATTTTCAAGGTTTCTACGAGAAGTCTACCTATTCAATATTTCCCTAATAAACCTTTCAGGATCAGGGAGAGGATTGAATAATTGTCGGTGGTTTCTTCGGGTAGAAATTCTTGAAGGGATGTTAGACAGTGGAGTCGTCAGATGGATCGAGTTTTAATTTTTATGTTTTTTAAAGACTAGATCAATCAAAATTTTTTATCTTTTTAGTTGTTTAGAAAAAATTTAAGCTAAGTTGTACTCGGGAATAAAAAGACTTATCCCCGGCAACGACGCCAAAAAATGTTGCTGCCTTTCACACACCTGGGTCACGTGGCAGAAATCTTCAAGCCACTCGGTGTGTCCTTGGGGGCAAGTCTCGAGTCAAGGCTGTCACCTTGTTCTTGACTCCTCCGTTTAGGCTCAACTCCTAACGAAGCCAAGGCGGGTAGACCCTATTAAGTTACTAAGGCTAAATTACTTAGTATAGTGATGTTAAATTGAATGAGTTACTTAGGAGTTTGGAATTTAACCATAAACAATCAAAGATGACAAGATACAAAAATGAGCGCACGAAAGCACAATGCTGAGACACAATATATATATATATATATATATATATATATATATATAGCAAGAAAAGAACCAGTGCCTTAGAATGGAGTCAAAATAAAATCAATGTACTTGCATGTGCTTGGAGTGAATGTTTTGCAATTGCCTCTTGGTACGTTTTAAGTTAATGTGAGGTGTGAGTTGATTAAAATTAGGCGAAGGGGTGGACTCCAGATATACCTGAGAGTACTTGGAGTATGTCCAAAACTAAAACTTCATGGCTACCCACAAGGAATATGTGGGCTGAATGGAGTCTCTGGGGCTATTGTTCATAACGCACCCATTAGGGTGTGACAGAGATCGGTGCCCCAAGGTCACATTTTAGAAGTTCCCGCTTCCTTTGGGTATTTTGCCACCGTAATGGTTTGATCTAGGTGTTGGATTCTCACCTAATGGTGTGTAAATTTGGGAGAGTGAGTCCTAATTATTCTAGTCATTCAAATGATTTTGATACAACTTGACTGATCAAACGAATCGCAGCCAAGTGCAGAGCATACACACCGGAATCTTGTCAATTTTAGTAAATTTTAAAATGGGTGTTCTTGTTAAAAAGAAAACCCTCCAGGAACCTCTTTCGATCCAAGTGGATCTCAATCGAGGAATCAAGGAGGGGCTAATTTTAAAATATATGAAGAAACAAATGCTGAAAAGGAAAACATAGATACACAATTCCGGTTTTCTAATTAGTCCTACCACGCATCTCTTTCCCCTTTTGGGTCAATCGGGAAGTTGTGGGGTAAGTATTAAGATTACTTTGAAATATCAAATATGGAATATGAAATTGATAATGAATCAAAGTATACTATCCTGTATATTAGAGCTACGCTAGTTTGAAAAGATATGAACAAAAAGAAAAAATTGACACCGACGCAAATCCCCCCCGGGGGGATGGTGAATAGGCTCGAAAGAGCCTATTCGAAAGGACCTTTTCTTTTTATTAGTAGTGATTTACAATATAAGAAAATTAAAATTGATGCACTTTGGTCCTTGTTATCTGGGATCCAAAGGCTTACAACAAGCTTGTAACAAGCTAGAATTAAACAAGGTGGTGGGGGAAGCTTCTGGGAAGCTCCGATTCGTCCAAGAGTTGGAAATTTGGCAGAGTATCCTTCTCTTTTTTGTTGGACCTGATAAAAAATAGTGAGCAATAAAAATCAAATGTGCCCAAACAAATTTTGAAAGTGTTTTGGGTTACTACACTAGTTATCGAAAAAAAACTTAAGTAAAATTTTGTTAAGTTGGGGTAATCTAGTTTTGCAAAAAGGAACCAAGGAAACCAAGATTTCCTTGGGATCTTGGCTTGCTGTTTGGGCAGCCAATAAGATGTGCACTTTTATTGTAGAATATGAAACTTTAAAGTACAGCAAAGGAAACTACCTTAAAACCAAGCTACAAATTTTCATTAAAATGCTTGCAAAAAGAGGGTAATTTTAGCTAGATCTCTTAAAATACAACTTTATATGCAAAACAAAACTGAGATATAAACTTAATAAAGGATCTTACTAACTAGATATATATGTAATTTTCTTAATGAGACAGATCTAAGAAATAAGACTCTTTAAAAGTAACAAATTTGAAGAGAAATTAAGATTTTGAAGGAGGAAGAGAAGGAGAGAAATGATGGTATCCTTGAAGATCCACAGTGGAGCTTTCAGGTGGACTGTCAAGGGAATATTCCTTCAGAAGGTTTTGGAGAGAGTGAAGAAGCAAACTAGATCAATATCCTCTCCAATCTAGGAACCTGCAGCTCAGTTGAAATAAAAAAAAACTTTCCGAAAAACTTGTGAGATCCAATTAGTACATACACAGAGATTCGGAATAACATGCATATAAGCTTATAGAACACGATGAATCTAGATCTATAAACATGCATCAAAGGAAAGAGATGGCCAATAAACTTATTGAAAATCACCTTTCATATCAAGATTATAATAAGCTTATTATCAATCTTAACAACGGATCTACAAGCAATTAGCAAATCATGAACACAGATATAGGTTACCTCAGTAAAAACATGGCAATGATCATCCACACATACAATGGCATAGCACCATCTTGCCTCCAAATATTCTCTTTATTTCAAATGAACAATAACAACAATACAATAGCAGCAGCACCTCAATCCCAGTTCTAACTAGCTTGGAAGAGGCTGTTGTGCTTGGATATATACAAAAACCAGCAGATCCAGCCCAAGGGGGCACAATTCCCAAGTAGTGAGATCAAATTAGTTGAGGGAGAGTCAATCAATGCAGATCTAAAGCTGAACTGAGCCTACTTGTCAACCGGGGGCCTGATTGAGCTGACACATGAACCCATAAACCGACATATCAGTCCATAGAGCATTCGAGAGAGTCCACACGTGTGGAGGAGAGAGAGAGGGTGCAATTCCCCATAAAGATAGCTGAAGATCAACTTTGGATCTGATTTGATCACCTCCTTCAGTCAAGGATTTGTCAAATCCAGTCAATCTGCTTCAGATCTGACTGATTTCAATCAAATCGGTTGAGAATCCATTGATCTATGATTTTGGATTTGCTCCATTATTCATCAATTTATTAATTAAAATAATCAATAATTGATTTTTGGGGCTTTCTGACCTGAGTGATGGAGAATCACTCAAAACTAGGAAATAGTGGGTCCATGGGTTTACATGGTGCTCTTAGCTTGAAAATCAGCACCTACATGAATGAAACTGATTATTTGGCCCACTTTTATTACAAAATCATTTTTTCCAATTAAACTATTAAAAAATAGCCTAAGTTTTGGAAAAATTAAATTTTTAATAAAAAACACTGAAAAAACTAAAAATTTGAAAATTTGAAAAAACCTAGGGGGACTTAGACATGTTCATATGACTCGACCATGATGTCTAGCATGCTTATACATTGACACATAGACTCTAAATTCCAAGCCGACCACCCCAACTTTGGAGGTATGAAGTGAAAAACTCAGAAATTATCAGTCGTTTATTCAACAACCAATAATAACCAAGGGAAAAAACACCCTGGGATGATCAGATTGACAAATAAAGTCTAAGAGACCGAGTCTTTTACAGACACTATCATGCTAGAACATTTATTACAATTCCCCCACGGGGTATGAACATGTGATATAGTACAACAAGCACTTCCCAGAAGTACTTCCAAAGGTCTTCTGAAGTCCGAACAAGTTATCCTTGTCCAGTTCACTAGGCTCACTTGATAAAAAACCACTAAGTACAACTTAGGTGGTAACAGCATCGATGATATCGGAGAAAAGTTTCTGATTCCTTCCGAATGATTGTCAACAATTTTTCTGACGCACTAGATCAGCTTGTTGATTTATTTATCGATACTTGCGGAGGAGTCTTATGTCCTTACACGCCCATCGTTGCAGATGTTTTCTCCTAAGTCTTCTTTAGGGTTTCTTTCAAAGTTTTTTTTTTCGATGCTTTGGATGCGTAAGTTGATGTGCAATTGATAGCCTTTTTGAAGAGTCTCTCGATCTCGTTGCAGATGGATAATGGGTTATTCTACCGATAAAATCCTCAAGTCATTGCCCCATCCCAGGAATACAAGTATGTAGCCACCAGAGGAGCATCGGATCCTTTCTGATCTTTCACCCGAAGCAATCATTTTCTCTCTTGGGATCACTTCCAATGCATTGCTCTTTTGATGCCAACGATGTTTTCACCCAAGGGCCATTTATTGCACGTCGGCCTTTTTTTAACCTTTTAAGCTTGTGGGGGAATGCGTTACGATTGTCTTGAGCTTGTGTTTTACTATGAGGAGCTTTCAACTATTGAGTGGATCTAGTCAGCCGCGCTGAGACCACACCTACTCCAGCTTGTTTTCAACCACCAGCTAGGATCTTGACCTAATGCATAAGCTTTTGTTTTTTATGTTTGACAGGAAGTTGTGATAATTTGGTAAGGCTAGGTTTTTCCATCTCTTGGTGAATATTTAGACCTCGAGGTCGAAGAGTTTCATTTTTTTATTCTAAGTTCAGTGTTTGCTTTCTCCTCGAGCAATGGAACCTTGCTCACTTTGCTTGTAGTTAGCGAAGGCCGTAGATCTTTTCTACCTGCCCCAAGCCATTTGTCACCTAGCCCTCACCATGGGAGTTTTTCTGTCGATATTTGTTGATGTATTTGCAACTTTAGAATGTATTCACTTGTATATCTTATGTATTATACCCCAATGTTCCTATTGAGAAGTATCAGCAATGTAATTGAGTCATGTCATATCCTGATGTTCCTATCAGAAGAATCAATAATGTAAACAAGTCATGTAAAGTCATAGAGGGTAACCCTCCTTATTGATCAAGGGTTAAAGTCCCTGTAGTTGTGGGGCTCTAAGGTTATTAAAATATCCTAGAGAAGTCATCCATAGTGAGTTATTTTCAAGTCAAGAATTGGTATAAATAGAGAGTGAGCCTCTCTATTTATCATACAGTCACTCACACTTAGTTGTAGCACATAAGTGAGAGAGAAGGAGTTGGGATAAGAGAGAGAATAGTTGTCGAAGATCATCTTACTTTCTTTGGGTTTTATTGCTGCTATTGGTGCTTATTCTATCTCTGAGGAATTTGTAGGGTTTTCTCCTTTATGGTTTCCCTGAGGAAAATATTTGTGTCTATTGTCTCTTGTGATTGATTATTGTGCATGTTAGCCTCTCAGATAAGATCCTAAGATAATACTGTCTAAATTGATAAAAATATAACATGGTATCAGAGTTAACTTAAGAAGAAGACACTGTGCAGCTATGGAATCTAGGGGTTCTTATTTTTTGGGTCTCTCTCCACAATCCATCAGCAAAAGGAGGCTAGGATGAACCTCCATTGAAAGGCGCATCTTTCTGTCGAAGCAAAATATTATTCTAAGAATTTTTAGTTTTTAACCTACCACTATATCAGGAAATTAGGGCTTTTCACTGAAGAGGAATTTTTAAGTGAGCCTAGGATAGGATTGCTCTCCTCCTCAAAATCGAAGTTAGAGACAAAAATAAAGGTTTTTGGCTGGGTAGAACTCCAGAAAAGTCAAACCCTAATTTTCCCTGGAACTAGAAAACCAACACTACATAATATCAACCCCAGATCCAGTTTTCAGCTTCTCAAATTGGTAAGATCTAAATCTTTTGTGTTTCCATTTGAGGTTATCAATTAAGATGTCTCATCACACCAAGCTTGATGAAAAGATTGAGGGATCTTATAACTTTCGAGCTTGGAAGTATAGGATCTCTCTGTTCCTGGAAGAAAATGAGTTAGAATCTTACATCAGTGAAGAGGTTCCAGTTCCAGAGGGATATGAGGCTAATGTTGGAGACATTTACCACCATACACACTCATTTTGGTCAATTTGTCCTAGTTAAACAACTATCCTAAGTATTATTTACCTAATTGACATTAGTGGATCATTAAATGACATCAACTAGATCACACCCACACCTACCTTCAGTCAAGGATGCTAACTTAGCCTTCTCCTACATTCAGGGAGGCTAACTGGAGCACTCCGGGGGTGATCTGAGTGTCATTAATGCACTTTATCGCTAACTGATGGTTACAATAAGTTAAACAGAGCAGTGAAGGCTCCTCTCCTCATTAAATCGATTATTTAATGAACAAGAGTCAACAGGGGTACCTCCAACCACTTCTGATGTTCAGTTACACTTTAGTTAACCTCATCCGGGTTCACTGGAGTCATTGAAGAACTACTAATTGATGGTTGTCTTGCTATGACATGTGTCTAATCTCTTTCAGTTAAGACTCAGTCATTTATTGCACTCTGACTTTAGTTAGTGATCATTTGAGTCAATTAGGGTTTTGATCAATGGTTAACTTGAGTGTTAACTGTGGCTTACATTCAGTTAAGCTAGACTCACTCATTCAATTCGAATGACATCCTTGAGGATTCAAATTTCTAGTCATTCATGCTTGCAGCATAACATTGTAATGTAATTACTCATTCTTTTTGTGAATATACAGAGCAACTACTCATTTCGTAGTCCGATTACACCATTTTCATGAGTTATTTGTTATTAATCTTTGATGAGACTTGTGTTTAGTCCCTAGATCATTGTGCAAGTTTAATATGGTATCAGAGCTCACGGTGGGATGAAGCTCAGTCTCTCAAAAACAAGATTTTTGACATATTTTTGCATGAAAATTGAGCAATAGCTCAAAAATCCAGCACTGCACTAGAAGCCAAGGCTTACCACTTAATACCCCAAGTAAAGAACTTGTTGATCAAGCTTGCTTGATTGAATATGCTGGGTGCGATGAAAGCCTAAAATGTGTAGGCTGTCCAACCTTACATTGCCCTTTCTATTGTGATTTTCAGGTTTTCTACAGGTGAAGCATTCACTCCAATAGATCTAGATGGCCTCCTCAGTAGATCGTTTGACTCCATTCAATTTCCACTCATGGAAAGGAGACATGGAGATTTAGCTGTGCTCCAGAGGACTCTATAGAGTCACCATGGACACTGAACCTAAGCCTAGTTCTTCTATAGACAAATCAAGATTCTTAAACAAGAAGGATGAAGCATTCTGATTCTTGTGCCTCTCTATTTCCTGGGGTCTTCTTTTCCATCTTTCGGGATTGAAGACTCCAAAGAAAATTTGGGAAAAATTGGAAACCCTATATGGAAAGCAAGATGATTTGAGAGTTTACCAGCTCAAAAATGAATTAATGTCTCTCCAGCCTTCCAATTCGAGACATTGAATGACTTTTTCACAAATTTCAAGCACACTGTCTTACTCTTAAAGCAATGCAAAGTGGAGAAGGCATATGATCAACTCATCATCGCCATACTCTCCAAACTTGGAGCTGATTATTCAATTTTTGTCTCTACATTCCTTGCGGGGAAGCTCACAACCCCTGGATGGAAGATGCCTACACTCAATGCCTTCATTGAGTCCCTAACAAGTGAACATGATAAGCTTATCCAGATGGGGATCACCAGATCCTCCCATGATCAAGCCATCCATGTCTCATGGCCCAAAGATATGAAGGGTAAAGGAAAGCAACAAAAGAACCCAAAAACTAAATTTGAAGCTCCTAATCCTAGAGTTGAAAACCAGCAGCATGACGAGTCTTCCAGCTCAAGGAAGAACAAAGGAAAAGGGCACCATGGAAAGGAAAAAGTCAAGTTTTCATACCGCAGGAAGGGATTCCACCCTGAACATTCCTACATGAAGAAGAAGCTTGATGAAGCTACCTCTCTCCTTGAGAGAAATCACATCAATATTCCGGAAAGCTTTCGGAGGAGAGATCATCAAGATCGAGAACCACAGCATGAAAAAGGTGATGCCCTCATGGAAAGCACTTTGAATTCCAAAGCACTCTTGATTGATTCTGGAGCTTTGAACCACATGATGGCTGATAGAGACTCCTTTTCATCCTTGGAGACCGAAAAATCCATCCCCATCCACATGGAATATGACTCCACCATCATTTCATAAGGACAAGGTACGGTTGATCTTGAGAATGGCTATTTTTCAAATGTTTTGTATGTACCGTCTCTGGCATCAAATATCCTTAGTGTCTATCAAATGACACATACAGGAGTGCCTACGAGAGTTTATTTCAGCCCAAATGATGTTGAGATAACGGATCTTGCATCCGGGAAACTCATTGCTAAAGGCCTTGCAAACCATCATGCAAAAGCCTATGAGTTCTCTCACTTTGTTGCAGATGCAAAACCCACTGCTCTGCTAACTCATGGAAATGAAGTTAGTAGACCATGGAATGAAAGGTTTGGCCATCTAAATTTCAAATATTTTCAGCAATTACAGAAAAACTCCATGGTTGAAGGCCTCCCAGTCATCAAGGCAACCACTGGAAATTGCAAGGGTTGTGTGATTGGAAAACACCCTGAGCACAATTTCGATCGGGGGAAGGCAAACCGAGCTACATGCATATTGGGGCTGATACATTCTGATATCAGCGGTCCTATTCCTGTCACATCCATGAATGGATCAAGGTATCTTCTGAATTTTATTGATGATTTTTCAAGGTACACATGGGTCTTCTTTCTCAAAAAGAAGTCTCCAGTATGTGAAAATTTTTCTAAACTTAAGGCCTTGATCGAGAATGCCTCTGGGATTAAGATCAAGATATTGAGATCTGATAATGGTGGGGAGTATGTTAGTAATTATTTGCTGCACATATGATCCCAAAGTGGTATTCAGGTTCAACATTCAATTCCCTACACTCCCCAGCAGAACGGAGTAGTGGAAAGGAAGAATCGGTCTCTTAAGGAGATGACCACTTGTACGTTGGAATCAAAGAAGTTGGCTGCAAATTTGTGGGATGAATCCATGCATGCTATAGCATACATTCTGAATAGGGTGCCACACTCATCTGTGAAAGGGAATACCCCTTTTGAAGCATACTTTGGACACAACCAGATGTGTCGAACATGTGGGTGTTTGGGTCCACTGCATGGGCCTGGATTCCACTTGATAAAAGAAGGGCTTTGCAACCGCAAAGCATAGAATGTCTGTTTATTTGGTATCCTAATGAATCAAAAGGTTTCAAGCTGTTGGATATCAAAACAAAATATATCATCATCGAGAGAAGTGTCAAGTTTGATGAGCCTCTTCAAGAGGTGGAACTAGTGAAGGAGAAAACTGTTGATTTTCCTTCCTATTCTACTGAATATTTGGATGATGAAATTGGGGGTGATGACCCTGATTTGGATCCTATGATTTCTGATATCAGTGTGAAAAAAACATCAGATGATGAATCAAAACCTGAAGTACAAAATCATCTTCCCACATGGGCCCGACAGACACTCTCCTCTGTAGGAGATAACATTGGAAATCCAGATGATTCAAGGAGAACCCGGTCTGATTTCCAAAGAGCAGGTATTGCGCTCTCTTGTCCTGATAATTTGCTCTCTAAAACTTGCTATTTGATGATTAGTTCAGACCCAAAATCCTACTACCATGCTCGGAAGGATCCGAGACAGCAAGTTTCCATGGATGAAGAGATGAATTCTCTTCAGAAAAACACTAATTGGGAGCTAGTTTCTCTTCCTCCGGGAAGGAAATTGGTTCAATGCAAGTGGGTGTTTCAGACCAAGGTTTCTACTGATGGTAGCACCTACAAATATAAGGCAAGGCTGGTGGCAAAAGGTTTCTCTCAAGTCCAAGGTGTGGACTACCATGAGACCTTTGCACCGGTTGCAAAAATGGACTCCATCCGCCTAGTTTTGGCAATTTCGACATCTAAGCACTGGGAAGTGTTGAAATATTGTAACTTCGAAGAATATTCTTTTTGTATCTTTTGTGGTCCCCGATGGTCCAACCAGGAGAACCATTTGTATTTCATTGTACCCCGATGCTCCTAATCGGAAGAACTAATAAGAGTCATGAGGTAGTCCCCTCAAATTGTAAAGGTGGGTCATCAGCACCCCAGTATGGTTACTTGATCCTACATGTGTAACTCGAGCCTACATGAGTTAACTTAAGCCGACATGTTAATTGATTAAACTTTAAGTGAACGGATGAATATAAATAGAGGTGTAGTGCTCCTCACTTGTGACATACACACTCACTTGGAATAACGCACTTGTGGAGAAGAGGAGTTGTTGGAGAAGGAGGAGAATCAGGTTTTTGATCTCCTTGTTGGTTTTACCTTTTTCCCTTTTTGGGGCATCTATATTGAGGAAGATTTTGCTGGGTTTTTCCCTTTAGGTTTTTCCCAAGATAAATCTGTGTTGTTCTTGTGATGCTGTTTCTTTCAGTGATCCTGTTTTATATGCTTTTATTATGAAAAATGAAATGATATACTGATGTCTTAGTTAAGCATATGAAAGTTTAACATGGTATCAGAGCTAACCTGAATAGGGTAGATTTCACAAGTTATAGAAGCTAGGGATTCTTATTTTTTGGTTCTCTCTCCACAATCAATCAGCAAAAGAAGGCTAGGCTGACTCTCCTTTGAAGGGTGCATCGTTCTGTCGAAGCGGAATTCGATTCCAAGCATTTTCAATTTTCGATGTGGAAATTAGGGCTTTCTACAGAAGAGGAATTTTTGAGTGAGACTAGCATAGGATTCTTCTCCTCATCAAAACCAAATTTTAGAGACCTGGATCAATATTTTTGGTTGGGTGAATCTCCGAGAAATCCAAACCCTAGTTTGACCCCGAGCTAGAAAAACCCTAAATACTAAAACTGCTACGTTTTGGCACATTCGCTATATTCCGATATTGGCGAAGGATCAGGAGCTGAAAATTTCAGGGGCCAAAGATAAAATCCTGATGAACACTGTTTCCAAAATTATTCCTCATATTCGCTGTATTTCAGGAGATATGTTCTCTCCAAGTTAGGGTTCCATCCTCTTCCAGAATTCATCCCTAAATAGGACACCTGGGGAGAATTGCAATATCTTGGGCTGCAGAGGTCCAAATGGAATTCCTAAAGATTTTCCAGAAAGGGAACGGACTGTAATTTTGGTGGTCCGAATATCAGACTCAGAAGATGAACCAGTGACACGTGGAATGCCGTACAACTTCTCTGTTCTGAACAGTCCTGTAACAGGTCACCTTGGGAAAAGGATCATAAATCCCAAATGGTGAAACCAATTCTGATGAAACATGTGGTGGTGGATCAGGTACATGCGATGTTACATCAGTAAAACAGTTCAGACATAGAGGAGCATAAATCTCAGAGATATCATAGAAACAGTAACAGGCATTTCTGCAGAAGAAATTGGAAAATTAGGGCTTCCTGTTCCGGGAGCTTCCCTCCATTGTTTTCAGAAATGGAGTACACTGGATAGATCCATTTGAAGAGATCTATATGTCTATCTAATTAGATCTAGAAGATCCCAATCTTTAAAATTAGGGTTTATGTGACAAACCTTAGATCAGCCAACTCCAGAACCAGGACGGACACCTCAAATCGGTAAGATATAATCCTTTGCTATGTTCATTTGAGGTTCTCATTTCAAAGTGATCTATCACATCAGCTTGATGATAAGCTTGGTGAAGTTGAAAAATTCCAAGCCTAGAAGTATATGATCTCTCTAAAGAAAATGGATTGGACACCTTCATGAGCATAGAGGTTCCAGTTTCAGAGGGAGATGAGGCTAGAAGCCTTTCACAAGAAGAACTTGGTCAAAGCCCAAAAAATTATTGATGATTCAATCTCGAATCAACTTTATCTACAAGTGTCTTCCCTAAAGACATCGATGAGGTTTGATTCCTTGACCAAGCTATTTGAAGGGAAGAACATAGATCGAAATATGACCTTAAGAAACCA
>LPNX010448429.1:109903-126448 GCA_001517045.1 Pseudotsuga menziesii | reverse complement strand
CTCGGTCGAGGGCTTTACAAACCCTCGGTCGAGGTCTTATTAATACCTTGACCGAGGTATTTAAATACCTCGGTCGAGGTTTGTACCTCGGTCGAGGGCTTAAAAAAACAGACTAAGCCCTCATTCAAACAAATAGAAAATTTCCTGTGCCTTGAAGAGGTGTAAACCCTACCATTCCTAGCACATAACTGAGCGGAGTTGATACCGATAGATTCACCAACAAATCTTCTATCCATTGACATATCATACACGCATTTTGGTATTCATAAGATATTTATTTTTTAATTACTTCTAAAACTTATACTTAGAAAACCACACTGCAACTTTGAAGTAGCTCAAACAAAAATCCACAGAGTTAAAAATACACAGCCAAAAAATTCTTAAAAATGCACACATCACATATCGACGTGTCCTCTTCAAAAGGGTATCTTTGGTTTTTCAATTTTTGAAAAAATAGAAAAAATTTATTTATGTGGACAAATATGTGTTTAAAACGATGCTAAAATCGAATGTGGTCACTTTCGAAAAATAATAAATAATTGTATAATGCCAAAAAAATTAACAAAAAAATATGCACATCACACTGCATTTTATGTAGATCATGCTCATATAAATAGTTTTTTAAAATTATCAATGCAAGATTGAATTACTCTACGTGGACACGAGCCACTTATTAGCTTCTTCAAATTTTTAAGGTCACACAGTTCATTAAATGCAAAAATTCACACATTAAATGACATCGGAATATTTTAAAAAAAATATAACCATGAAGCCAACATAGTATTCTACAATTTGTTTTTTTACTGCAAGTCAAAATTCACATGGCATATATACGTTTTGAGGGCTTCTATCTAGCACATGAGTAAAAAATCAGGTTTTCATCGCCAAATTTGGCCAAAAAGTGTTACCCATCTTCATGGAATCACCCATATTAGGTAAAATGGATAATCATCTACAACATCAAAACATCATTCATGGGAACTAAAAACCACTTAAAACCATTAAACGTAAGGGTTACAACAACACCGAGTGTAGAGTAAGGAGAGAGGAGTGGATAGGAAAATGAATTATCGGGCCAATGTAGAGTGGAAAAGTGACCAGCTAGAAGTTTGGAAGAGGAGATTAATCAAGATTCCTTGAAAAAGGAACTCATGTCAAAGATGTTTTTTGATGGAAGTGACCAACATAGCAACTCCGTATCACTTCTATCCGAAGTAAATGTAGATGAATGCAAAGATATGTTCTTTGAAGGAGATCGTCCATTAAAGGAGAACCTCTAGGTTTTGTACAAACATATATTGGCATAAATTACAGTGTTATATTTTATGCATATGCATAATAGATCGTCTCAAGCTTGACAATGTTGAAAGGCCAAAGTACAATGGCCACAAGCATACATATGAATCTTATGAAGCCTACCCAATTCATGTTAGGAAAAGGCAATGCAAGCAATAAGTGAGAATAGAGACTTGTATGTAACTAAAAGAGGGGCATACATTATAATTTTTAGGGCTACCAAATGCCTACACCTATTAACCAAACTCATTCTTGACAAGATTTTTCTTTAACAAGTTTTTTGCTTACAAGTATTTCCAAGTTTTTTTGCTGGTATTTTGCTATGCTTATGCCAAATTTTTGTTCGGACATGGTGCAGGTAGAACCAAATAGGTATTTGTCAGACCTGTCTTCCTCCAGCGAAGGGATTTTGGGAAGGCTAGAGGAAAGTGAGACATCCAATAGGTCTACAAGGGCTAGATCAACTAGATGTCAGAAGATCAGAAGAAAATTCGACAAACGCATGAATTTTTTCTCCAAGGAGGGGGGTCATGTTCATATGATGATGAGACATTGGGAGATATCGATGTGCCCTTAAGGTACCAACACCTAGTGAAACAATGGGTGCCTAGTGATCTTCCTCAAGTAAATACTGACTCTTTGTGTGAATGAGAGGATATATAGAATTGCAGCGTCGTCATTGCATGGATTGGGGTTGTTTTGCATGGACGGTATAAAGGTTGGATATGGTAGATGTACGGAATTGATGGAGTATGTTGGACCCTATTACAACTACAGTGATTGGATGTGCTTGGTCCAATATACACGAAGTATGTGTAGATATGGGTTGTCAACGAATTATATACAACTGAAAGACAAAGCTCGAAATAAAGGAGCAATGTTGTACATGGTGGAAGGCCAAAAACAACCGGTAATATTGCGGGGTTTATAAACATTACACAACCAGGGTCTACACTAAAGCAACCCAACTGCATATTCGAGTCGCATGAAGGAAATCATGTCTTTGTATGTGCAATTAAATCAATAGCTGCAGGTGAATAACTGCTTATTGATTATAATTTGAATCATGTAGATACAAACAATGTTGGTATTGTTGTGGTACAACAAACAATTTAACCACCCTTTTATTAATTATTTTAACATCTATAGAACTTTTCGTTAGCATATAATTGAAATTTTCTACTTTTCATGTTTCCTTATGTAATTTTTAGTATATTTTTCATGCAGGGTTCTATCAGGGGCACCTCCATCTTCGTAGATGCTTGTCAACCCGAGTCAAGGCAACAAGTATACATCGATATTGCCAATGTAATATTAAATTTAGGATGGACATATAGATACATTGTTATGTATTTTCATTAGTATATTAGGTTCGTTTATATAATATTATCTATTTTCAATGCAGAGTGTTGATCAAGGAATCCAGTCGGCTATTGATCAGCCGACTATAGCATTAGGGCAACAACCAAACATGAATGTAATTCTGCATTTCAAATACTTTAAAATTGTAAACATGTATATCATGACGCATAATGTTTATTTTGTTATGTATTCTTTCATTTTTATGGTTATGTTCATGATAGTAATGTTTTCTCCCTTTTCTACAGATTGACCGGGGAAAGTCCCTAGCTGTTGATCAGACGACTGGAGCCTTGAGGCAACCAGTAAAGCTAAATGTAATTCCACATTCTAAATACTTCAAAAATGTACACATATAAAACATGTAGCATAGTGTTTATTTTTGTTCTATATTTGTTAGCTTTTACATCTTGCGTTCATTGTGATAATATTCTCTACTTTTTTTGCAGGTGGCTGATCGAGGTAAATCCCCATCTATTGATCAGACCACACCCTCATCTAGGAGTCAGGTAATCCTAGATGTAATCCCTAATATAATTATTTGCGCACACTATTGCTTCAAATACTAAGCAATTTTTTATATATTTCAATTGCAGACAGGGGATTCCGTTTATGAAACAACGTCCCAAAACTCTTTATAAAATGAGGTCTCTCGGTTGATGAGAGATAGTGAAATTAGAGAGTCTACAGACCCATTGAGGGTGCCACAAAGGACAATGGAAAAACAAAATGAGGAACTGATTTGTTTGACATTGGCAGTTCCACTAACAAAAGGGCTTGAACAAAGGATTCAATTGTTGTTACAGCAGCGTAAACAAGTGGACGTAAGTTATTGAATAAAAATGCAAATTCATTTATAAAAACTTTATAATATTTGATTTTATATGCTATTGAACTTATAATACAATGGTTTGAATTTACAGCTCACTATGGATATTATCAGTAGTGTTCAAGGCAATGTTGGTCCCAGTGACCAAACCACTCCATGTACACCACATACTACTCCCATATTGTCCACTAAACAATTGGCAACACGCTCCGCAACACCCCTGAGGGCAGCGGAGGGTGCAGTCGATGTTGCCCCCACAACAGATGCTGCAGAAGAAGGGGTGGATGGAGGGTTAGATAGAGATGTGGAAGCATTTCCTGGATCTTCTCATGTGACTAGCACTAGTTCAATAGTGTGTACATTTTTGGTGAATGAAGAATTGGTTCCAATAAAGATAGAGAGGATTCCAGGTCATTATAGATTGTTCAATTTAGTTTTTATAATTTGTGTCTAATATACTGATAATATTATCTAATGTTGACTAATGATGGCATTAATGTTTTGCAGAAAATGATTTATTTTATAAACATATGATTGATTTGGCCTTGGATATTTTCAGGCCCACCATCTGCACAATGTGGAACAAGTAGCCAAAAGATTTAAAGGATGATCTGACTAATCGTTTGGTTAGTCTGTTCGGAAAAGATAGCTTCAATACATCGAAGGTCCTACAGAAGGCTGGAAAACATCTAAAGATTGTCCGAGACCAGTATAGGGTTCACCTAGAAAAGAACCCGTGCCCTCCAATGATTCCATCTATGGAGTGGAAAGACCTAGTGGAAGATGGAAAAGAGAAGGGCATGAGAAAATCAGGAAAGATACCACCAAGTGGAACAGGGAGGTATGCAATACATTCCAAAATGTGGTGGTAAGCCTTATTATTACTAGTTTTTATATCAATTTTGGTACATCTACTAATGTATTTAAAAACTTAATTAGGCTCTCGGACACATCTAAGGCCACAAAGGCAAGAATTGAAAAAATTGGCCAACACAAGCTTGGGCCTGATGGTTACTCCAACTTGGCGGCCCCATATGTAAGTATCGCAAACCAGAATCCACGGCCAAATATCATACAGATTATTATTTTTGTTTTGTTCTGCCAAAAGGCTTTAAAATTAATGACATCATGCAAATATGAAGGCCGACTAGTTCAAAAAATTGCCCAGTGTGGATTACATAAAGCTTGGCTTCGAACAGGGATTTGATGCCGTTGTTGAACACCGAAGAAGCTTGTCTGGGAATACTGCACGATTTTCTGCTGATCCATCTGGTGCCGAGGTATGTAAAAACTGTATAGTTTAATGATAATTTATTAATGTTCATGCAATTTGTTCCTTATAAATAAATTAACATAAATTATTTATTCATTTTTGTGCAAGAAAGTAATGATCCCATTCATGTCGAGGATGTAGTACATGAGAAGATCATGCTTCTCATCCTGCTAATGAATTTATTAATGTGCTACTATTTTTTATATACCATTTTAGATGATGAACATCAATTATAATTCTACACAATTCAATTAGCATGTAAATGCAGATCATAACACAGAACAGGTTGGGCCTGTACGAGATAATGTTGAACATGTTGATGTGCCCATGGCAGGTAAAAACACACATTCGTAATGTTTTTTAAATGAATTACTCGTATTTATAAAAATATAAATATATTAATGAAATATTTTGACATTATTGCAGAAATTCATCTCCACTCGCCTGAAGTTTAACCTTGTGAGCATACTAGTAGGGATATCGATGATAAGATTCCTGAAGATGTGACTCTAACTAAATATTTAAAGAGAAGAAAAGTAAAAAGGAAGTGACTAAACAAATTTTGAGTAATTCTTATTTATATAAAAAAACATTTAATGGAGTTTTCCTCTGTTTCATGAATGAATGTTTGAATGAATGCTTTACTAAATGGTTTACTGATTTTTTTTCTGCCATTGACTAAATTAATGTTTTAATGAATGAGTTAATGAATGGTTTTTTCAGCTGTTGAATGATTGAATGGTTTAATGAATGATTTAAAGAATGATTTAATGAAAGCATCTTTTAACTATTAAGTGAAATAATTTGCAGTAGATGCATTGTTATTTGCATTGTAGATGCATTGTTATTTGGATTGTGAAATAGTGAAATAAATTGTTATTTGCAAGTATATGCATTGGGTTTGGGGAGTTGAGAGTGATGTGAGGTGGGGGAGGGTCCATAAGAGCTTCCACCTTCACGTGGTTGGTCTTGTTTAGTAGAGAATATTAAATTATTCTTGGAACAGAGAGGAGATCAATGAATGGTAAGGAAGAATACATTAAAAAACATTTTTTTCTATCATTTTAGTGTATAATTTTCACTATTGCTATTTGAATCCTCCATTGGAACTTGTTACAGATAGCGTTGAGAAACATTTCCATAGTTAAGAGGCAAGAAATGGCGTTTTGATTAGATCGATGGCCTTATATACATAGTATTTTTGGTTGTCCATGTTTTATCAGGTGATATATTCTTAACAATTAATTTACTTGAGTAGTTGAATAGTATTGTAATTTACATTGTAATAGATTTGTATTTATTTAGATTGGTTTTGTTATTTTCATAAACAAACATAAATTTATTTGATGGGTCCTAACATGAAACTATTGCAACAGGACAAAAAATGAAGTATGTTGAATGATATTTTGAAAGGTAAAGCATAAGAAGACAGTGTGAAGATCCACAAATCAAGGTATAATTATGTTTTCTTTTGTTTGATTGACCTATGTATTGGGTATTTATGCATGTGCACACACATACATTTAGTTGATGATGATGATTACCATACATTGAGGAAAACTTTGTTCTATCTGATCTAAACAATTACCTTAAATATTTTGATTTATCATGATAACTGGCCCCTTGGTAATACTTTACCAATTCCATATAGCTAGGACAACAAAATTAAATGTAGGTATTTCATTACAAGAAATATGACAGGAATTTGAGTTTGATGGGAATATGAAAGGTCAAAAGACAGAAAAAGATAGATAGACTTGTGAGGAAAATGGTATCCGAAGCGTTGTTTCCCTATTATTTTGCATGAGTATATTGTTATCTACCCCAGTTTATCATTCTCCAATAGATTTGTAATTTGTTTCTTAATCTCATATCTTGTTCAACTTTCATGTTTGATTGTGCAGTGGAAAACCTATGTTTATATTTTTGCTTATCCCTGTAGGTTGTGAGATGGGCATGGTACACATTGGTATTTTCAGTTTCCATTGTAAATTTTCACCCCAACATCACTGTGCACTTTATTACTCATAATTGCTAATTTGTTACAAAGTCTTCTTTGTGCAAATATTTTATTAGGCATTTATATCTTTCTGTATTGCTTCCAATTTATCACCGAGTTTAAAGTGGTCACTTAGAGAAAACATCTCAACTATGGAATACAAAAGAAGAATGACTGCATTGATAATTATGGTAACAAAGTATTGAGATCTTCTTGGAAAAATGAAGAACTATTTGCTACTTTATTTCTGGAAGGCATTGTTTGAATGCTTAAGTTATAAAAATTGTTTATTTTTGTTGTTTCAAGCAATCTTCCAGAGGTATCCACGGCCTAAAAAAGGCTATTAGTCATTTTCACTAATTTACAATGATAGATCACTATATTTGGTATGACATATTTTCGCTAAAGGCAATATTTTCACATTTGTTGGAAACAGTTTCAAGGTTCTTTCCTAAGGAAAATATGTTTTTATTGAAGAAAGCCCATTTGCAGCCATGACTTTTGGTGGTGTTGATCCTAATAACTTCAAGGGTAAACATCAATATGCTCTTGTTACTCGAAATGGTTACTGGAAGGTATGTAATATAACCATGTTAGTTTTCCAGGTTTAAGATTGACTGTATTTAAGGATAAACACATGCATACCATGTCTTTGTATGAGTCATAGTTACTAGTAGGTATGTCATGGGATTAATATACTCTAATAAATTGGTTTTGCTATTTCCTTCAGTTTGACATGGGATAATTTCTCATTGATGATCAATCAACAGGTCAGCATACAGTAGATCTTATTCAATTGGGCACATGATTTCTTATTAAGGAATATTATGAAAATACTGATGGCATTTTATGAACATTTTGTTGCAGGTTTCAGTAATAACCCAAAAATTCGTAAAATTTTAAAATTTTTAAAGTGACATAAAATGTCTAAAGTTGCAACTAAGTAACTGCTAATGGTTAGTGGAAAATGAAACAATTTTTAAAAGATCATGGGATTGCTTCTTTAAATGAACTTGTAAACTAATGGATGAAATCTTAAACCCCTGTGTTAGTACTATTAGTGACTTAACAGCCTTAGTTCTATCAGAGTTAGAAAAGGACTTGCATTTTGCTGCTGCTAGATATACTGATGATTAAATTTTGTCAAGTAGGTAAGAGTTCTTGTATGATATCAAGGATTAATTAGCGTTCTGCTAATTCAATTGGACTGCTGGTTCCTTACAGGTTTAGCAGGTAAGCGTAAGATCCAGTATGTTTTGTTTAAAAATTACGTTGAGAACTACTTCCCTAGCATGATTAAGATGCTAGTTTTAGAAAAGGTTTAAATATGTTGCTTGTCTTCAAGGAGGTAATGCCAATTCTTTTCCATTGTTATAAATCCATAGTTGTATTTATAACTAACACCATAATGACTTTCTGTCAAAAGATCATCAAGGGTTTAAAATACAAAAGTAAGTACCTACCAAAATTCCTTCAATCGTATGAAGATTATTCTCTAAAGTCTAAGAACATGGTTTGGTTTTCTTAAGCTTACAGTACTGGTTAAAATACAAATTCCCATAGAGAGAATAGAGCTCATGGTTTTGAGCTTAAGTTCACTTCAAACTTGTTTAGTAATCTCGCAGCTATTCTCGCTTCAACACTCAAAAGATGTCCTTGTCTTAAAGCATGATCAAGTTACCTATTTTTCTCAATTATAATTTAACAATGAGCTATTAGGAAATTATCAGAATTCTCTAACATTGTTACTCTTCATTTTCTTGATCACTCCTTCATCAAACAGTATAAAGGTTATGCTTTTATAAGTTTATGGATTTTCCTTTTTACTATAGTTATAAGCTATATTATAACCATCTCATAACTCTTTACTATTTCTAAAATTACACCATCTATTCGAGTTGTTTACAAGCATGAAAATCTTCTTAGGATAACAATAGTATTCAAGTTATAACAATAGTATTCAAGCTATAACCTAAGGTAGAATACCTACAAAACAAACTACTATGATGAAATCAAATGATGGCAAGCATATCTTATATGGTTTTAAATGATTAATGGTTTTGAAATAATGCAAATGTTTGATTTGCAACGCTGACTATAGGTTTTGACCCACGCTTGGAGAAGTATTTGGAAGGACACATGGATATGTTACATCCACCCAAGGGTTGACTTAAAATCTTGAAACCCTACTCATTTTCTTGTGAAGTGAGAGTTCCTCCTTTGTGTTGGTTGAGCTGAGAGCTCGCGGCCATGAGAGGGCTGTAACCACCTTTAAACCTTTGGCAAAGCACCTGCAACTTATTCGCTATGAAAGTTGGGAGAAGTCGTTAATAGTTTTGTTCTTTCTGTGTGTTGAAAAGTTACAGCAAGATTGGGTGTTGGCTTTCCATTGTGGCTCGAAGACTGTGCTTGTCTCTAACCTACAACTGTTCACCCATAGCTTCTTCCTTCGTATACTTGAGTCAATTTTCTTATGTTTCCTTCACAAAGGGTGACTTCAAATCTTATTTCCTTACAGTATGGTGCTAAATGTGACCTGGTGTGGCCATTTCTCCTCAGCTTCAACTCCAAGTTTCCACAAGTAAAGATTTACCCTAAACTTGGTTTTACATTTGCTTTTCTTACGAGGGTTTTACAATTTTTATGCAAACAAGTATTTAAAATGATACTTTTTTATTCTTGCGGGTCTTTGCTCATGGCTCCAACGCTGTAGGTGAAAGCGAGCTCACTCTTCAGTCTTTACATGAGCATCCCATTGGTAAGCCTCGGTTCCATCGAAGGCTTCTTCCTGCGTGACATTGTGGTTGAAAATGGCATGGAATCGGTTCTCTGTTAGCTTAAGTTTCAATCTTGTTTGCCATTTTAAAAAGTTTTTAGAAACCCTTAAAGGGTATTTCATGTAGGGGGAAGGAGGCTCTGGAAGTCGTGATGTAAAACGGTTTTTAATTGATGTTTTCAGCCTTACGGCCTGAACAATGTATTTGCTTTCATTTTAAAACAAAAGAGCCCAGCTCTGAACTCAAAGGGTTGTCGACCTCTGTCTAGTTTATTTTAGTTTTTATAATAGATTTTGGTTGGTGAAGGAAGACTATGAAGCAGTCGGCACAATAAATGGGAACAAGATTTTTCTCCTGTCAGTAAATTATGGATACTGTTTAATATATATATATATATATATATGCATAATTTGGTTTTATTAACAGGCCTGAGCCTCGACCCTTTGATTCTAAAGGCTGTAATCCATTCCTTATTAATTGATTCTGTTTTTGCAAATTTTTTAAGTAATATTTTGATTATTTTAATTATGTTTTCAATAATTTTTTTCTGTAATATATTAAATTATTACCCTGTATTTATAAAGATTTCCAATGCATAGTTTATGAGAAAAATTACTGTGTTTAAGAGTAATATTTTACTCTGTTTTTGGTTCAAAGGGTTAATTAATAAATAAACCCTACAGTTCAATAATACCATTATTATACTTAGTAATTCTTGGCTCTATTTATTTAATGTTTTCTTGAATGATTTTTACAGCTTTTTTTTAAATCTCAACTAAAGAGGATTAGGGTTTATTGCCGCATACTTGTAAATAGGATACATTTATCTTTCAATAACTTTTGTGGTTCTAAATAGGTTATAGTAGAATCCTTCTGTCTTACACAGAGGCACACAGTGTCTAGAAATCAATTGTTGTAAAAATGTTTTGATAGTAAAAAGATCTTAACATAACCCTAGATAATGTTCTGTTTACTATACCTATACTTATTTACTAAACTATAAGTTTTTATGTATTGTAAAGAATACTGGTATTAGAATTAGTTCTAAAAATAATATGATTACTATTGTTTTTACATACCTATCTTTTAGTTTATATCTGAAGTAAATAAATGAAAACAATATTTACTACTTCTTTATAGTAGAAATCATAAGAAAACTAAAGTAAAATGTAGTTACAATTTTGATTCAAGTGAAAGAATCATCTTATTCACCTAAACACCCATCTGTACCAGAGTACTGCCTGAGCCAAGCATGGAAAAATACAGTATGGAAATTCTAATTCTATGTGTTTCCCATTTTGCATTTTCATTACTATTTCTAACATAAACTACAATTTACCAAGTCTAACATTACACAGTTACTCCTTTCTTCGCAAACCCTAAGTAAATACTAACATGCATGTATTTAAAAACTAGTAAACATTTTACTGAGGATAGTAAATAAAAATAACATAAATACAAATAGAACCTGGCAATGATAAGATGACAACAGCTTAAGGAGGATGTTCCTCCGAACCAATCTCCTGGAGAATGCTCAGACAACGCTTCCTCAGGACCCCCGAGCTTGTTCCTGGCCCTCTTGGCAGAGTTCTAGGTGGAGAATATCACCTTAAGACCTTTTGTCACCTAAATGGTCCAATTATCTCAGTAATTAAAATCTTCTCACATCAGTAAGAACTTCATCCTAATGGCTACAATAAGTTCAATCTCAGCATTTAACCCCTCAAACTCACTTCAGTAATCCCCTCCATTGAATTTCTCTTGAGTAAATTCATTCACCTTGAATGATCGCCTCTGGAATGAGCAGCCTCAACTATCTTCAATGGGAAATTTTATAGAGATGCCTAGGTCTTTTGGGTCAGTTTTCATTTAAGGAGCCACCTGCTTTGATTCCACTTTCTTGGGGAATCATGACCACAAATATATGGAAGTTGCCACCTGCAACAATTGGAAGTAGTTTGAGGACGCTGCCACTTGTCAAAGTACTCTCCACCCAGTATCCTCCACCAATTGACGAGTAAACTCTTTCAACAGCCTCCCTAAGCTGTTGTCTCATCATTTATTTATTTATAAATAAAATATTCTGAATTACATTAATTATTCTTGACCCCACTGAGTCATCAATTACAAACTTAGCATAAAATATAACACAATGTTCCTCAAATAAAATTAAATTGTTTTTGCAAATTGGGGCATGTGACATACACAACCCCTTAAATTATAACATCGTCCTCGATGTTATTTATTCCTCGTCCTCAAAGTTCCCCTGAAATAGAATTTGATATGCATCCCACATATGACTTTCCAATTACCAAGTGGCTTCCTCTAGAATAAGGTGCTTCCATTGCACCTTCACTTGACCAATGGTGCGGTTCCGAAGGGAGATCTCCGTCCACTTGAGGATACAATCTGGTTCCACCAAAAAATATCCTTCAGGTTCCACCTGCACATCATTCCAATTAATAACATGAGTAGCATCATGTACATATTTTTTAATATAGAAATGTGAAAAACATTGTGAACTCTTAAATTTGGTGGTAGAGCTAACCGATAGGCTACCTGTCTGATCCTGGATAGTATTTCAAAAGGACCAAAATATCGAGGTGCTAGCTTGGCACAGCTACCCAGCCTTAGAGAAATCTTTTTGGGTCTCACCTTAATGAAAACATGTTCACCCACCTGGAACTCCTTTGGAGTTCGTTTAAGGTCTGCTTGACTTTTTTGTTGATCTTGTGAAATTTTCAAATTACCTTATACCTGTTTTACAATTAATTCCATTTCTTTCAATAATTCAGGTCCTAATACTAACCTATCCACTGGATTACTCCAAGAGATGGGGGTATTACATTTCCTTCCATACAGGATTTCGAAAGGACTATACCTAGCTAAAGCTTGATAATGATTATTGTAATCAAATTCTACCATGTGTAAATAATCTTCCCATTTACCTGGCTACTCCTTTACGTACATTATCAGTAGATCCTCCAATACCTGATTTACTCTTTCAGTCTATCCATCAGTTTGAGAATGGAAAGAGGTACTAAAGTTTAATGTAGTATTTAATCATTTAAACAAAGATCTCCAAAAATTACCTATAAATTTAGGGTCTCGGTCTGAAATTATCACCTTCGGTATTCCATGCAACTGAAAAATTTGTTTTAAGAAAATATCAGCAATATTTGCAGATTTATAAGTAGTTTTTACATGTATAAAATGGGCTGCTTTACTCAATTTGTCAACCACTACCATTATTGAGTCATTTAAGTTCTAATTTTTAGGTAATCCAGTAACAAAATCAAGGCTAATTATCTCCCATTTCTAGCTAGGGATAGGCAATGGCTGAAGTAACCCAGCTGGATGTTGATGTTCAGTTTTTACTTGCTGACATTCAAAGCATCTAGCAATATATTCTGCCAGTTCATTTTTCATATTTGGCCAGAAATAATCTTTTCTTAGCATGGCTATAGTTTTCTGATAACTTAGATGCCCTGAATAAGGAGTTTTTATGAATTTTGTTTAAAATTAATAGCTTGATCTTAGGTACATTAGGTACGTATAATCTGTCTTTATACAATAATAATCCTTTTTCATTCAAGATGTACCCTGTACTTATAATTTCTATTAAATTCTCTTTTACTTTTGCTTTTATTTTTTGGTAATTTTTGTCTTGTTCTATTCCAGCTTCAAGTTGTTCTTCTAAATCTGTTATACAAGTGTTGATAGCTACTGTAAAATTGAGCTTTGCATTTCTACTTAATGCATCAGCAACCTTATTCTCCTTTCCTTTGATGTGTTGAATTTAAAAATTGTATTCACTTAGAAAAGCTAGCCACCTAGCTTGCCTAGCATTCAAGTTAAGTTGATCTAACATGTATTTCAATCCTTTATTATCCGTCATTAAGATAAACTTCCTTCCAATCAAATGATGACGCCACATATTTAAGTCATGTATGACAGCAGATAATTCTAAGTCATAGGTCACATAATTTTTCTCATGAATCTTCAGTTTCGTAGACTCATAAGAAATGATATGTCCTTCCTAAGTCAATACTCCACCTAAACTGTCATCACATGCATCAATACATACTATGAAATCTTTATTAGGGTCAACAATTCTTAATATTGGTGCAGTGGTTAATAATGTTTTTAACTTTTTAAAAATGTTTTCGCACTTCTGATTCCAACCAAATTTCTTCCCCTTTTTCTCCAAAGAGGTTATCGGATTTGCAATTCTTGAAAACCCTTCGATGAACCTCCGGTAATAACCGGTAATCTCCATAAATGATTGGACGTCAGTTACGTCTTTTGGGACTGGCCAATCTTCGATTGCCTTTATATTTTCGGGGTCAACCGAAATTCCTTCTTTAGTCACCACATGACCTAAGTACTATATTTTATCTTTAAAGAAGCCACATTTACTAAATTTCATAAAATTTTGATGTTCTCGTAACTCTTGCAAGACAATTTTTAAGTGTTCTTTATGTTCTTCTTCATATTTTGAGTAAATTATTATGTCGTCAATAAATACGACCACAAATTTATCCAAATATTTGTGCATTACATTATTCATTAGATACATAAAGATAGCTGGAGCGTTAGTAAGCCCGAAAGGCATAACGACAAACTCATAATGTCCATATTGAGTTCTAAAGGTTCTTTTAAAGATGTCTTCATCCTTAATTTGGACCAGGTGATATCCAGACCATAATTCAATCTTTGAAAACACCGTACCTCCATGTAGTTGATCAAACAAATCATCTATGCGAGGTAACATGTATCTGTTATTGATAGTCATTTTATTTAATTGACGATAATCTATGCATAGTTGTAGAGTTCCATCCTTCTTCTTAACAAAGATGATAGGTGCCCCCTAGGGAGATACACTGGGTCTAATATAATTCTTATCAATAAGTTCTTCTAACTGTGACTTAAGTTCATTTAGTTCAAGTATATTCATCCAATAAGAGGCTTTTGAGCTGGGCACTGCACCAGGTACCAGCTCAATAGTAAAACTAATTCCCGTTTTGGAGAAAGTCCCAGAATTTCTTCCGAAAATACATCTGAATATTCCTTTAGAATCAGTATATCTTCTAATTTTAATTTATCTATGTTGTTCATGTTTTCTTCATCGATTATTGTTACTGCATAAGCCTTACATCCTTTCCTAACATCTCTCTTAAGCTACAGAGCAGAGATCTGCCTTACGGCTTTTTTCCTAGGGATTCCCTTTACACTTATTAACTTTCCATCATTATTTATGCAAGTAAAGGTTTTATTGAAGCAATTCAAGACCACCCTATGCTTCTCTAACCAATCCATACCAATTAATATATCATATGAACCTAAAGGTAATACATTGAGCTTAACAAAATTTTAAACTGATCCATAGTTACTGTACAATTCTTTACAAAGCTAATTACCTTTCTCTTTGCACCAGTAGCTAACTAAACTAACCAAGATCTTGCAAACTTTTCAACTGGAAGTTTACACTTTTCTACCAAATTAGGAGAAATATAGCTTAAACTAGCTCTTGGATCAATTAAAATAGATATAGATATTTGATTTATATTACTTTCCACTTCCACCATGGAAGTTTGATAATCTGTTTGCCGATTCTCTAATGTTGCATTGATCCTAGGCATTGTCCTTGCTAGATCGCCAACAGTAATATCCTCCTGTATTGTGTGGATGTTGCTAACAGTCTTCTTTCGATTGGGGCAGACTAATGCATAATGCGGACCATTGCATTCCCAACACTTTATGGGTTCTTTTCGTTCAAAGTTCTTTGTGTAATTACTGTGGTTGTTAGTAGATTTTTTATTCTTTTGATTATTCTCATTGGTCTGTGAATTACTTTTATTCCCTTGGAAATTCTTATTAGAAAAATTTCTGGTGTTATTATTTTTAGAATTTCTATTAGGTACAAACTCTTTCTTCTTTTGTTTAAAGTTATTATTTCTTTTGGCCTTCCAGTTGGCCATACTCTCATTTTTACGATTCTATTCATACCAGAAATTCACTTTTCTCATTGCTTCTTCTAGATTTTTTGGATTGTCATACTCAATCCTGTCCTTTATATGATAAGGTAAACAGCTGAGAAACTGTTGTAGCTTGGGTTTCTCGTCCACAATGTATGGCACATACCTGAGCAGACTTAGAAATTTACTATTCAGTTCTTTCATAGTCATTGTACCCAATTTTAACTCATAGAATTCCTTAGCCCTTTCCTCATAATACTGTTCAAATAAAAATTTCTTTTTAAAATATTTCTTGAATGTCCTCCAATTTATGTTTTTCTCTCTTATACCTTTTACTCTTTTTAAGTCCTGCCACCATATATCAACTTTTCCCGTAAGATTATAAATAGCCATCCTAGCCTTCAGTTGATTAGAATAGTTATGAATTTGGAAGTATTTCTTCATCCCGAATAACCAAGATTCTTCCTCTTCCCCCTTTTCAGTTTCTCCATTAAATGTTGGCAGCTTGATCTTCTTTAACTCCCCAGATATTTATTCATAAGGTTTATATTTTCTTTTCCTAGTATGGTGGCTATCTTCACTACTATCACTAGTATAATGAGAGTTGTGTTTATCACCATATACTTCGGATGATGAGCTACTTTCATTTTTAACTTGTTAAGTCTTTTTATACTTATGCTGATAACCTATATCTTCAGACTCAGTTCTTTTACCCTTTCCCTCAGTATGAAATCTTTCCATTAAGATCTGATTTAGCTCCTCTTGAGCTCTTAGAATCCTCTCATTTTCTTTCTTAACTGATTCCATCTTCGATTTTAAATCTTTAACTGTTTGTAGTAGTTCGGAAGAATTATTGGTTATATCTTCTTTTATAGGTTCTTTTTGAGGATTATCTCGTTCAGTGTAAGGAGATTCCTCATCTGCATATTCTTCCAATCTATCCATACCTGTCATTAAATCAGAAACAAATTTCTCTCTGTGTATCATTCAAAGAAAACAACATCAACATAATTATTTAAATTTAAAAGTTTATG
>LPNX010448429.1:69076-109005 GCA_001517045.1 Pseudotsuga menziesii | reverse complement strand
AAAGGCTGTAAGCCATTCCTTATTAATTGATTCTGTTTTTGCAAATTGTTTAAGTAATATTTGATTATTTTAATTCTGTTTTCAATAGTTTGTTTATGTAATATATTAAAATATTACCCAGTATTTATAAATATTTCCAATGCACAGTTTATGGGAAAAATTATTGTGTTTAAGAGTAATATTTTACTCTGTTTTTTGTTCAAAGGGTTAATTAATAAATAAACCCTACAGTTTGATAATAACATTATTATACTTAGTAATTCTTGGCTCTATTTATTTAATGTTTTCTTGAATGATTTTGACAGCTCGTTTTAAAATCTCAGCTAAAGAGGATTAGTGTTTATTGCTGCATACTTGTAAATAGGATATATTTATCTTTCAATAACTTTTATGGTTCTAAATAGGTTATAGTAGAATCCTTTTGTCTTAGACCTGGAAATCAATTGTTGTAAAAATGTTTTGATAGTAAAAAGATCTTAACCTAACCCTAGATAATGGTCTGTTTACTATACCTATACTTATTTACTAAACTGTAAGTTTTTATGTATTGTAAAGAATACTCGTATTAGAATTAGTTCTAAAAATAATATGATTACTATTGTTTTTACATACCTATCTTTTAGTTTATATCTGAAGTAAATAAATGCAGACAATATTTACTACTTCTTTACAATAGAAATCATAAGCAAACTAAAGTAAAATGTAGTTACAATTTTCATTCAAGTGAAAGAATCATCTTATTCACCTAAACACCCAGCTATACTAGAGTACTGCTTGAGCAGGGCGTGGAAACATACAGTATGGAAATTCTAATTCTATCTGTTTCCCATTTTGCATATTCATTACTATTTCTAACATAAACTGCAATTTACCAAGTCTAACATTACACAGTTACTCATTTCTTCACAAACCCTAATTAAATACTAACATGCCTGTATTTAAAAACTAGTAAACATTTTACTGAGGATAGTAAATAAAAATAACATAAAGACAAATAGAACATGTCAATGATAAGACGCCAATAGCTTAAGGAGGTTGTTCCTCCCAACCAATCTCCTAGAGAACGCTCAGACAATGCTTCCTCAGGACCCCTGAGCTTGTTCCTGATCCTCTTGGTAGAGTTCTGGGTGGAGAATAACACCTTAAGACCTTTTGTCACCTAACTGGTCCAATTACCTCAGTAATTAAAATCTGCTTAGAGCAGTAAGAACTTCAGCCTAATAGCTACAATAAGTTCAATCTCAATAGTTAACCCCTCAAACTCACTTCAGTAATCCCCTCCATTGAATTTCTCTTGAGTAAATTCATTCATCCTGAATGATCACCTATGGAATGAGCAGCCTCATCTGTCTTCAATTGAAAATTTTATAGAGATGCCTAGGTCTTCTAGGTCGGTTTTCATTTAATGAGCCACCTACTCTAATTCCACTTTCTTGGGGAATCATGACCACAAATATAGGGAAGTTGCCACCTGCAACAGTTGGAAGTAGTTTGAGGATGCTGCCACTTGTCAAAGTACTCTCCACCCAGTCTCCTCCACCAATTGACCAGTAAACACTCCTTTAACAGCTTCCCTAAGCTGTTGTCTCATCATTTATTTATTTATAAATAAAATATTCTGAATTACATTAATTATTATTGACCCCACTGAGTCATCAATTACAAACTTAGCATAAAATATAACACAATGTTCCTCAAATAGCATTAAATTGTTTTCTCAAATTGGAGCATGTGACAGTTTTTGTGCTGGAGGTTGTGTTTCTGTTGCAAATTCTGGAACTTCTTTGCTAGTTGGTCCATCGGTAAAGCATGCATACCTTTGATCTTTTGTAAATTTCTTGTATAAGTTAGTGGTGTTTCCTAGTTCTGTGCACGATATGCTATTGCACAGGGGTGTTGCACATCTGATGCTTGTATGCTATTGCACTGTGTGATCATTGTACTATTGCAATGTGTGATTTCCATGCATGATGAATATTTAAAATTATATGCATCTACCATTCTAGGCGAAAATTTTGAAGGATAAATGGAGTAATATGAAGAAGAGTAATTACTGAAGCATATAAATACATGGATGAATTAATTATGTCTATCTTGTTCCCAATATTCCTCTTTGGAGGAAAATTGCTTGGAATCTCATGTGTAATCTCAACATATCCTTCTATAATTCTACTCAATTATACTAATACTTCCTTCATAGTGTCACATTTTTCAACATTATTGGACTTTATGCCCTCTAAGACTCTTATTTGCACCATTTCATAACACTCCTTGGTATCCTTAATTGCATTTATGAAGTTCTTTTTAAATAACATAACTTCACTCTGGCCCTTATCTTTAATTGGCAACTAAATTATTTTTCTATCCTTTATAATGTCTTGAGTTCTTCTCAAGTGATTTATATCTCCATTGGGCATCCACAAACTACTTATATTTTACATTTTAGTCCTTCAGTTGACTTGGACTTGAGCATGCATTTTATTTATATATTTGACAAAATGATTCTATATCATCACTCATTTGGACATGTTGAGTGAAAATCTATCATATCTAAAACACTAATTAGATTATTTTGATGCATAAAATCCAATGATCACCAGCAAAGTGTGTGCTCTAGAATGAAAAGGATATATCGAAGCATACCATATTGATATGTCGTAAGAGTTGTCAGGTAAAGAACTATAAATGAAAAGGATATAGATTATTTACATATTTATTGGAATAATCTCCACCATTATCTGTGTGAAGGATATTAATCCCCTTACCAGATTGTTTATCTGCAAGAGCTTTAAAATTTCGAAGAAAATCAAACACATCAGCTTTGTGTTTTAAGAAGTAGACCCCTGTGTATATAGAGATGTAATCAATGAAGGTTAGTACCAGGCCTGGAATTTGACGGCCCGTAGAACGTGTTTTCACTTTCTAGACATATTTGGCATCTCTTTAAAAAATTAAAACGTCATAGATGACGGGCATATAAAAGTTCAAACTATAGATTTGGCATTTACTAGTTTATATCTTTCGTCATAAATATTAATAATGGTTCTAGATGCAGGCTCTCAATTGTATCCTTTACTGGTTATGCATTACATTGGAGTGACCCAATCCCATCCACTAAGATTGACGCCACATCTCCATGAACTTTCTCTAGAAGGATTCATTTATATCTACACGTTTATCGATATCAACGGGGTTTACTTTACCCCGGTGTGGTGTTCGTTCAGATACAGTGGGTTTATAAAAGAAAACTTTATAGTGTGTGGTTCTCTTCATTCAAACCATAGATCTCAAGTTACAACATTCTTGTTCAGGTTAGCATTTCTCTAAGTTTCTGTTTTCTTTATGTATGATGATGTCTAAGGATGAAGGTATTTATGTATATGACCATTGTTCTTTTATTTTCGTGTATAGAAATGGAACAGTATATAGGGCTCCTGAAAGTGGCTGTAATAAGGGAACCGATCTAGTGCTTCAGATTTTATGAACATCTCTGATCCTTATGTGGTGGTCAGCCTGGGTAACCAAGTGCGTTCCATTTCTCACTTTGTTTTTGCTTCAATTTTGAACATTTTGCATATTTTTATGGTGTAAAAGCTGGGCTGGATTGGGGTTTGCAATTTTTCGATTCGATTTTGTACTTTCATTTTGTTTTTTTAATTTTACTAATCGTGGAAAGGGAAAATAAAAAACACTAAGAATCTAGGCTAGGTTTGGGTTTGCACTTTAACTTAAATTCTACACTGATTTATTTTAAATTTATTAACCAGGGAAAGGGGTAAAAAAACCTGGGTTGGGGTTTGCAATTTAAATTTGATTTTACAGTGATATATTTTAAATTTATTAAACAGGGAAAGTGGTGAAAACACCTAGAATGCCATTTATTTTAAGTTACGGTAGGGAAATAAGTAAAAACACCTAGAATGTCATTTTTTAATTGCAGGCTACTTGCAACATGCCATTTTTTTCTCATCGTGAGCACTACAATCCACAAGCTTATTATTAAGGTTGTTGGTTTGATTCTTGTCCTAGGGGCTATGATTCTGCCGGCGGGTTATTGGTCGGGGATATGATTTTTTCCATGAATTCTGTTGTGGTTTCTCTCTTATAGATAATGGGTAGACCTTTAATAACTTGTTGGATACTTTGCTAGCTCTTTTAATAACTTTTTGGATACTGGCTAGCTTTAAAATACCAAAGTCTATAGTAGCACTTACTTCTTACCCAATTAATTTAGTTTACAGTCATGAATTTAAAGTAAATGTAATGTGAAAGGCTTGAAAATTCCAAGACCTTCATTAAATTTCCATTTGATAGGAATAATAGATTTGAATTTCTAGGCCTGGTTAGTATGTATATTTATTTATTCATAGATAGGTGAGGAAAGGGACCAGTAATGTAACCAGGCACAAAATCAAGAAGTGATGTGGCTCTCTTAGCCTTTCCTTTCTCAAATCTCTCTTCAAGGTGCCTACCAAGAGTATATATTAGAAAAAATCCATCTAAGAAGCATATAGGTGGAAACCCCACTATCCCGTCTTGTTTGATTAATTGATGCAATTAACGTAAGTTAATATTCCCAAACATATCATGCCATAACTTACTAACATCATTAGAATGCATTAACAAAGCTAAAGTAGGATTTTTAAGAAAAAACTTTGAAAAAACATATAATTTATTTTTGTAATCAACTTTTCTAAGTGAAATATTTCAAAAAAAAAAATTGTTGTTAAATCTACCAACAAGCGTCACTTTTTCGACGGTATTCCGACGCTTCTGTCAAACATCCGACACATGAAGGCAACGCTCAACCAACGCTTCGTATTAAATTTCCGACGGCAGTGTCATGACTCTGACACTTCAGCCCGTTGGACAACCGATGCTTCAAGTGTCAGTAGGCGTCGAAAATCCGACGCATTCTAGATAAAAATACCGACTGTGTTGCCATGACTCCAACGCTTCTACCTGTCAGAAGTCCGACCCTTCAAGTGTCGGTAGGCGTCGAATTTCTGACAGTTTATGCAGGTTTTGATTGACACTTTGAAAGACAAAACTGTTGAATAGGTGACACCATGTTGTGTCGAATCTTCAACCCACTTTGGTAGCATGCCGAATATCCGACGTTATGCCACTGACGGCAAAAAAAAGTGTATGTGTCAAAGATGCGACAAAGAAGTGTCGAATTTCAGACATGCAAGGTGTCGGATTTTGGGTTGAAATTCTATTGTGAAGATCTATTCAAGGACTACATTCGTAAACATCAAATATCAATTCCAAAATGGACTCATATTTTCCTAGCCATTCGATGCCGAAAAAACGTCGTTTAGGGCCTCAAAATGACTCCGGAAGTTTAGGACCCGAAAACTGCCAAAAATAGTAGATTGTGCTACAATTAAGGAAACTAGAAAAATGAAAGAAAAAATGGTGGGGGCCCAAGTGGAATAGGTGGGTGGCCACCAATATCCATCGGGATCATTCCTCCCCCCTTATGAAGCAATGGTCCCCATTGCGTTGAGTTCCTCCATGAGATGAGGAAACTTCTGCTGAACTTGGTCCCTGGTGAAGGAGTTGGCCTACTTTGACAACTCAATATATCTGGATCTTCTGCTAGTGGTTGTTCTTGATCTGTGTGTCCATAATTTGATCAATTGTGGCTTGTTCCATGCAGTCATGGTTTAACTCTGTTGGTGTGAGTTGTTCTGCCATGTCTAATGTGTCTAGTAGAGGTGGAAAGTAGGGCCGAAGGTGGTCCACATTGAACACTGGGTGCAGACCAAGGAATGGTAGAATACTAAGCTCAAAGGAATTTTCCTTGAAAACCTTGGTGATGGTGTATGGCCCATATCGAAGCAGGCGAAGATTGCGATGGGGTCCAGTGAGGTGCTCTTTCTGCAAATGTAGCCACACTTTGTCGCCCACCTGGAAGTTGTGTTGCACCCGATGTTGATCATGCCTCTTCTTGTCCTTAGCATTGGATTTGTCCAATATTTCATGAACCTATTGGCGAATGTGTTGAATGCGCTCAATGAAGCTGTTGTCCTTGGAAAATTTAGACTGGATATGAGCTGAATCAGCCTAAGTAGTTGCAAATGGCATGGCTACGTCAATGGCACATAGTGGCTAGAATCCCAAGCCCACCTGAAATGGGCTATGGTCAATTGAGTTGTGGAGGGCTTAGTTATAGCTATGATGTACATAGGGGAGGCTCTCATTCTATGTGCATGGATGCTTTGAGTTGTACATGCGCAAAATGTGTACGATCATTCTGTTGATGACCTGTGTCTGGCCATTAGTCTGGGGATGGAAAGTTGTGGACTTTGTGAGCTTGGTGTCTAGCATTGACCATAGGCTAGAACAAAATGTACTAAGGAACCTAGTGTCTCGATCTGAGATTATAGACTGTGGGATCCCAAAGTGTACCCACACTCGTTCAAAGAGGAGTTTAGCAGTGGCTTCTGTTGTGATATTCTTCTTGCAGGCCGCCATTATGTCCATCTTTGAGAATCTGTCGATGACCACGAACACACATTCATTTCCATGCTTAGTAGAAGGAAGGCATGACATGTAATCCATGGATATGGATTCCCAAGGTTGAATAGGGGTAGGCAATGGAGTATAAGAGGCCTTGCTTCTTGATGGACAGTTTGGCAATGGCGCAGGAAATGCAGGATCGAATGTACTTCCCGACGTCCTGTCGAAGTTTTGACCAATAGAAATACTTCTGCAGTACTACCACTGTTTTCTCGACTCCGAAATTCCCTGTCACCAACTGTAGATCGCTTCCCAAATCATCTTGGCACACTCACTTGAAGGAACACAAAGGTTTCCCAAGTGACATAGTAGTGCATCCTGGAGGTGAAAATTTGGAACTTGGTTTCCCTCCAAGAGCATCCTGTATGTGTGGCTAAATTCTGTATCGCTCTTGTAGAGAAGCGGCCAACCAGAAGTCTCGTGCCCACAAGAGTTGAGCACGGTGGTTATCGCCTTGATTGATGGTCAACTAAGGCAGTTTGCAACATTATTAGTGCTTCCCTTCTTGTACTTGATGTTCAAATGAAACTGTTGTATATATGTGGACCACTTCTGATGGCGATCGTTCTGTAACTTCCCTTGTGTCTGTATGAACTTCAGGGGTTAGTGGTCTATGTGGATGACCGTTTCCTTCCCCAAAATGTAATGCTTCCATTGTTCGCAAGCCTATACAATGGAATAAATCTCTTTGTCATAAGTGGGATATTTGCGGACTGTGTCGTACAATGTATCACTGTGATATGCCACTGGATTCCCTTGTTGACTAAAGACTGCCCCAATAGCATAGTCAGAGGCATCTGTCTCGATCTCAAATGGTTGTTACAAGTCTGGTAATCTGAGCACTGGGGCATAGCAGAGGCAATATTTCAATTCTGCAAATGCCTTCTGTTGATTTTCTGACCAGAAGAATTTTGCTTTCCCTCCTCGTTTGGTGACTTGACTCAAGGGCCAAGTGATATGAGAGAATCCCAACACGAACCTACGGTATAAATTAGCAAGACCCAGAAAGTTGTGAAGCTCTGTTAGAGGTTCTTTTGGCTCCCACTATGGAAAATGAACTATAGTGGGGAACCCTTTACCCACATCTAGGAGTGGAAAAGATACTCCTCCTCCTCTAAATCTTATGGTTCTTCCTTTTGGATCTTGATGGAGGCAACGATGGTGTTGGGCTCTGCATCGATAGTCTTCTTCCCTTTGTCATTACCCTTCTTGGGTTTTGATTCAATGTTAGAGTATGCATCTGATTCAAAATCCTTTATCTCATCCACCAGTGACTGCTTGGCCCGACACTCACTTGTGTTGTGAGTGGGGCGCTTATGGAACTCGCACCACTTTCATGCTTCCTTCTTTAGCTTCGTAGTGTTGCTCTTTTCTTGTGGATTTGGAAATTTGTATTGAGTCGCCATGCGTTGGCTGTGTCCTTGGTTCTACGGTTTGGGGGCACCTTTGGCTTGCTTCTAATTTGTAGATCCAAAGTCTTTCTTTTTCTGTTTGAATTTTTGTTCAATTTTGGCAGCATACCAGTATGTCGTACCAAGCAAGGAGATGTCAAGGAACTCCATTTCCTATTGAATGTATCTATGCATACAACTACGGCACTTCAGCACCAAATGTTTCTCTAAATATTTGATACCCAACTTGGTGCACAGGGTTTGGAACAGATTCGTCAGCTCATGCACATCTTGATCTCTTTGCTGCCACAGCGTAGTCCGTTGTATGTACTTGTCCTCATAGCTCCCCACGGGATAATATTGTCCCTTTATGGAATCTCAGAAAGAATTCCAAGTGGGTACAGCCGAGAACAGAGAGGATTCCTCCTCGTCCTTTCTCTCACGGTAGGTTTCCCACCAGTCCATGACATGGGGGGCGGCTTTGAGTAGTGAAAAAGTAATCTTTTCCCGGTCGAAAAAGTCATGAACCGAGAAATATCCTTCTAATAGATTCAACCATCTATCTACAGTGTCTACATCTATTCCTCCATCAAATATGGGAATGTCGAAGTTTACATGTACCTTAAAAGGGGTTGCGCCTCCAGAGTGGCTGCTAGATGCAGATGCACTACCAGTGGGAAGTTGTTGAAGGATCTGGGTGAAATTATCCATCATCGCAATCCTTTTTTTTTCAAGGGCCTCCTCGAGCAACATTTTGATAGGATCTTCTATGCCCTTGTCTTTCTTTTCATCCCCCATGGGAGGCCATCAGTATTTGTGAGGCTGATCTTGCAAAGGTTCAACCAAATCGAGCCCTAACTCTTTATACCCCGCCCTTGTTGGGGACATGCAAAGAAGGAACGAGAAAGAGCAAATTGCTATGATACCACTGATCCAGATTTATGCAGGAATGCAATAGAATACACAAACAACCATATAAACAAATATGCAACAGAAATAACACTTCATTTCATTAATCAAAAAACTGAAACGTGTTTACATACATAATGGAAATAAACTAGCTAGAGTGTTGGTAGCTTATCTCTGAGAAGAGATGTGGTGGCTACATGCCTCTGAACTCTGTGTTACAATGAGGCTCGAAGGCCTATATATTATTGAGAAGCAATGGAAACCCTACACATCCAAAAACCTAACCCTAGGAGGTGAAACGCCAAAATGTGGGCCCCGTTGGGTAACTTGGTACATCAATTTCCCGGGGTCATAACTTTGGCATAGTACCTTCGTTTGATGCGGATGATACATCATTAGAAATATCTATTCGAGGACTAAATCTATAGATAAAAATTATTGAGTCCAAAACGGACTCATTTTTCCCAACCATTCGATGCCGAAAAAACGTCGTTTAGGGCCTCAAAACGGCTCCAAACGTTTAGGACCCGAAAACTGCCAAAAATAGTAACTTGTGCTACAATTAAGGAAACTAGAAAACTGAAAGAAACAATGGTGGGGGCCCAAGTGGAATAGGTGGGTGGCCCCAAATATCCTCCTGGATCAAAATATTCTGTCATTACCACTTGCCATATTTGTTTTAATTTGTTTTTCCAGAAAAATAACTAGGAAAATTTAATTTGATTAGTTATTCTTGGTAATGTTGCTCTCTGTTGACATTATTCCAAGGATTGACAACTAGTGGGTTTCCTACTTTTATTGATGTTGGAAATAGATTTGGTGCTCCCGCAATTACAGAAGATAATTTGATATATCAGGTGTGTGGATAATGGTGTTCTTTTTTTCCATTTTTATTCAACTGAATTGCATGTGTTGTTGAGGCTAGATCGTAGGATAGGGTTAACAACATATGTTTTTCATTCATTTTGCAGCTAATCAAACATGGGAGACGTGTGATCATGATGGGTGATGATACTTGGCTACAAGTATTTCCAAATCATTTTCATGAAGCTCATCCATTTCCGTCGTTCAATGTTAAGGACCTTCATACTATATGTGTTCAATTACTCTACAATAATTGTAATCGTTTTCACTTCGTTTGTTTTTCCAATTTTTATTATGACATGTTAGATTAGAAGTATTTCTTCAATTTACTGAATGTTTCATGTTTTAGTTAGAGTAAATGTGTTATATTTAAAGCTCTGGTTTCTGTAGTATCTCGTAGTCTTTTTGAAAAATTACAAGTTGCTTGATCTCATCCTATTTGCAAAATTATTCTTGCAGTTCAATAATGGTGTCATTGAACACATATTTCTAGATTTATATCGGAATGATTGGGATATTCTTATTGCAAATTTTCTTGGTGTGGTATGGATAACTAGAGGTTCTTGAAGAGTAATATATTTCTTTTGTCTTAGTAGTTACTTTGTAATACTTGCATCAAATCGGGCTGTTTAACTTTCTATTATTGCTTCTTCGTGGCTTCTAATAACCCTCAAACAGTTCCCTTGAGAACATTATAGCCTAGGAGCTAGAGAATAGTTTCATTGTCCTATAATTTTCTGGAAAAAAAGATGGGTTTCAGTGAAAGATTGTATATGGGATAGGTTGAATACCTTTTTGAAACTATGATACTTCTTTCCAAAAGGAATTGACATTCAGGCCTTCTATCTGATTTGATAGGTCCATTAGAAATTTTAGGCATAATAACGGTGTAATGGTGTGAGTGTTGCTGGTCCCAATATTCTCTGATCATGTATTTTGTATATGGATTTGGTCCTTTCTTTAATAAATTTATCTTATCAGGTTGACTATACCAAAATTTGACTAGTGTTTGAAGGCACTCAAGTAGCCTACTAACAATGCAAGGATGCCTACATATTCATAGATTTAAGTAATAGAAGATGATTATATATAGTATTTAGTGCCTTTCTATGAATTTTTTAGATAAAAAAAATTATTCCTTTAACCTCATAAAAGGTGCACATTTCTCTTTTCCTTGAGAGGCTAAGGATGAATGCCTTGGTCAAGCTCAAGGTTCCTAGGTGACCACACAAACTCTTCTCAGTAACCATTACATGTGTTTGCAAGTTTTATTCCATAGTTTTGTTCATAAAAAGTTAGATTTTATGCATTCTATGGTAAGATACCTACCATTTGCCACAGACGATGAAATATTGATGTGGGTGTGATGTCATTCTATCTACCATAACTGATTGTCAGAGGAATAATATTTTAGAGAGGGGTTTAAGGGTAAGTTTAATGGAAAATTTGTAGAGGAGCTATTCTAAAGAATTTTAAATCTACTTAGTATTTTTGACCTATTTTCTTAGTGATTGTTATAGTAAATGACTATGTGTCTTTTGTGGAATAGGACCATGCATGCCACATATTTGGGGCGAACTCTCCACCGATGATTGAGAAGTTGGAACAATATAATGGTATCTTAGAGGTGAGTCCCTCTTGTTTGATTGGAACATTAAATTCATTCCTTCTGCACATGTATCCCTTGTTTGGATGTGTTCATCAATATGACTCACTAATTCGTAGAATATTCACTAATAATATTGAAGGATAAAATAGATAACTGGTGAAGCATTTAACCTGTGAAATCGGTTAGGAAAGCTTTTCAAGCATCAAGAGCTTGCTTATTTCTTAATTGAAAATAGCTTTAAATAATATTGGAATATATTGCATAATGCATAAAAAATAGGGATGCATTAGGTAGGACACAACCGCCCTAGCCATGAGAGATTATTGAAATTCCTTGATGTACAAAGTGCCTTTAAAGGATAGAATTTACCAAAACCAGCCACAGTTTTTCAAAATTTTGACAAAATTATCAATGATTCACAATTTGAAGTCCTTTTGGCTTCATGCATAATCATATATACAGTGGTTGTAATGAAGGAAATAGTGGGCACTACCTTAATTCTCCACCATGGTCCGTCCACTTGCCAGTGGCTCATGGTTATGGTCATCATGATCCCATGGGTTCTTCAAGAGATTGCTTGTTTGACAAGCTCTATTAGTATATTTGTGACATCGAAAAATTTTCATTATGTATTTTTCTTTCAACAACATAAATAATATGTGTTCTAATATGTTCAAGGTAGTCATATATTTGCACTTCCTAGACATGCTTTAAAAGAGAAATGAAGAATGATGAGAACATATAATTCAATACACATACATATTGTTGAGAATTTCCATTAAATTGTTGTATTTCAAAGACAGAGAAAGCTATCATTGACACCTAGCACCTTTGTTTAAGAAATATCCAACTATTTTTTTCCAAGGAAAAAAAACATATTTTTCTATGCCAGTGTAGAACAAAAAATTAAATTGTGCAGGTGCTTGAGGCACTATACCAACAATAGGGAGGCTAGTACTCTCCAGAATCATCCAGAAACTTGTACAAAAAGAAAACCTCCTTGTACCGAGGAATGTCAGTCTACAATTGTCCTTTAAATGATAGCTTACATAGACAAGTATAGGCCACTATAATCATTACTGGGGATATTAAATTACTAACAAGATGTTAGGGTCCCACCCTAACTCTCCTTACTCTAGGATTTAGTCACACAATTGATGGAGCTCATGAAGTTGAACTGGTAATAAATTCCCAATCCAAGTTCCCTTCACTTCCCACTCACAACGTGCCTCCCATGCCTTCCCTTCCCAGCATCTCCTCCACCCCGTCGTTTTGAATCTATAAGTTGATTTTGGATGTCATGGTTTTGCATCAACGCATATGCCTTTACTGTAAATCTGATGAAAATATTTCAGAGGGCATAAATGAAAAGAACAAAAACTATTTTTGATCGAGGCAAATCCCTCTGAGGTCCACTATAAGACCACACCTTGGAAGATCAACTTTGAACCAGAAATAGATGATCAAATGTCGCCCCTTGAATATGCTCTTGATATGCCCATAAAATGCATAATATATATATATAGTCCAAATAGTTGGTATATGCACAATGAAAGAAGAAACCCACACTAACTACCTCTATTATGATGCCCTAGTTCATGGATGTCTTAATTGATTTGGTGTTGTCCTTGAGTTTTCTTGGTCACCTTTGATCACATATGTTGAAGGACAGAGCAGAGAAACACAAAAATGTAGAAAACGTGTCAATTTCAGATTATTTATGGATTTATAGGTTATCCCATGTCCAACTTGCAACAAAGTTGAAACTACTCATTTGAACGCTGAGCAAAATCGAAAACTACTGCATTTGTTGTTTTCTGTATGATTTCTTGATATTTAGAATCAATGGATGAATAAATATGTGGTAACTGTAACTGTGGTACAATTAACTATTTTTCTTTTGCATTTTTATGTTTTCTGAAGATTTTCTTGATTTTTAGAATCAATGGCTGAATAAATGTCTGGGTTTGTAACTGTAATCGTTTATTTGTTATGTTTGTTTGGCTCAGGACTGTTGAGACGTTTTGAAGGAGCACTGCTCTCTCTAACTTGAGTTAAGTTTTCTTCCATGATTTTCAGACCATCTTATTTTTCTATAACTGAATGGTGATTTTTACTATGATTGCTAATGTTTAGTGAGTTGCTGACTAGCTACATTGTAAAATCCTGCATTAAATTTGATATTATATTTTAAATCAATGACTGATTAAAAAACTAGGGTTATAGAAGTGATTAGATAGCCCAATTTCATAGGTACTATCCTTGAAAAACTCTCCCACCATCTTATTATGAAAATACCAAAAAAAATTCTTTTATAGGATTTCCCTCCTAATGAAAATAATGAAATGGCCTAAATAAAGAGGAAATTTTGTTGAGGTGACATTAGGAAATCTTTCTAAATGCCCCTATGTTGCACTTTGTTAAATGATTTTGTAACATTTGAAGGACAGATTTGGGAGGTAAGAGTTTTGAATCTTATGGCTTGCAGGTGAAGCCTATGTATAGCTTGGGAAGTTGATGCTACCTAAGTTAGTGTGTAATCAAGGATTCTTCACTTGTCCATATAGTGACTTAAATTTAATTTTGATATCAAAGACTTCTCATTAGCAAGTACGGGATCATTTTTGGATCCAATTATACCTTTTTTCAATGGTTCAACTTCAACAGAGATATCATACAGCATGATCTTAGTCCCAAGATGATGTACATTTATTTTTCAAATTTAAGGAAGTAGTACCCAACATTTTCAGCTATTCTGAACCCAAAATTATATGTAAATTATCCCAGGTGGATGAGAAATTAAAATATAATCACCAATTGTAAATTATTAATTTCATACATTATTGTACCTAAGTTTAAGTTTTCGGTTCTACTGGACTCTAAAATTTGTAGTTGGTTTGGCCAATTGAATATTAATATATTGTTGACCTCACATGGATTAATAACAATAGTAAGCTTCTTTGAATAATAATTTAGTATTAATAATAAAGGAAAATGGATGAAGATAAATCTAGGCCATCTAAAAGAAATTATAACAAAGAGGCTTTTGTGCAAGAACAAATTGAAGACGGTATTTTTTACGAAAAAGATTGCTATGTTGGTCTGCTTTCCAAACCCAAAAACATCTGATTTGTCAGTAGCAGACATTTACATTAAAATACAGATGAAAGTCTGTCAATTCTCTTTGAATTGCTATGGTAAATCTATTAAATGACAAGTTGTTCGAACTTCAAATCGCTAAGACAGCTGCCAACAGGGACAAATCATAATTAATCTCTCTAGATGTGTGCTAGTTGTGAGCTTCACAGAGAGATTGTGTTGCAAATGGATTTTATCCCATCACCTTGTTGCTATTTGTTGTCATATTTCATTATTTATATTATGATCTTGGAATCCTAATGGCTGTGAATCCAGCATTCTACAAACAATTGCAAAGCATAGATTGTGTTAAATGTTGGAGTACCACTAGGCACTGTCATATCTGGTTGGTGTTTTAAGTAATAGGTTATGACCATTTTCATTTATTTTCCAGATCCAAGTGCACTTGATGGTTCATTGTTTTCTTCTTGCATATTATTTACTTGCCTTGGAGATATGGAGCATATTCTTACTTTTTCAAAGTGTTGATATGCAAACAAGCTGCAATGTGAACTAGTGAAATTTCTCAGAGAATTGAAGAACATTACTTTACTTCTTGAAGCATTGAAAGAACACCATACTTGGTGAAATTTCATGAAGCATATGAAGGTAATTTAAATGTATATATAGTAATGGAGTAAGTTCCAAGTCTAGTTACCTCTTATTTACATGTTTTCTGGCTAAGCCATAGTATATAAAGATTTTTTTCTCCTACCTAAGTTAAGAGCAGTTTTTTAACCATGTAGTGAATGTTGTGTTCCAAAACGATGGATGAGCACAGTTTATGCTCCTTTATTTCTGTTTTCAATCTTATCAATTTTGGTAATTGTAATTTTGATGCCACGTTACATAGAAAAGGTTTGACACTGTCATGATGAAAGACTGTGTGAGATGAGTTAAAAGGATTGATTACTAAAATAAACTTTAAAAAACATAGCATTATAAATAAACTGCTAATGGGTTTTAATAAAATCAGTTGCAAGATCTCCACTGTAACTAAAGCAAGGCTAACGATAAACTATATACGATACTTGTGGTTTGTGGGTGGTGATTACACTGATTACTAGCGGTGATTCCAAGTCTCGAATTTCATGTTGTCATATTGTTTACACTTAATATAGACAAAAAAGTCCCTATTGTCATTGGCAAGTGTGGATTGGAGAGCTCAAGCTTAATGCAATTGTCAATACTGATTCTCCTTTACTCCAGTATATTTATGATGTGAATTGCATTGGAAATTTTGAAGCTGAGAAAATTATGCAAATAAGTTAAGACAAGAAGTCATTTAGAAATATGCCTTTGGCAACTCAAGATTTTTCATGTGATGTCCATGGGAATCAGTACCAGTAGCCAATGGTGGTCTTGAATTCAACTCCTAGGGGGTCATATATGGTTTGCACACTCAAGGGCCTAATGGTTAAGAACATGTGTTTCCTCTTTGGAGGTCACAGGTTCAAATCCTGAGGGGGATAGGGTTTGTACACCTCCTCTATAGACTTTAGCAGTCAAATTGTTGTGCACATGAGTCCCCTGTTCCACAATTGAAGGGGACCTTATACACCAATTTGGTGTCTTACTAGGCTGTGAATTTAAAATTAGATTATCATTATAGTGCCTAAAGACATTGGTTAGTCTGGATTTGGAAGCTTGAGTTCAGTGTGATTCTCTTTTTAAGCTCATTTTTTCTTTACCATATTATATATTTTATAAGAGTTGCATGAAAAAAATTTGAAGCAAAGAAATTTAGGTAGTTAAGTTTATTATTTAGACAAAATGTCATTCTGAAATATACTTGGAGAAATTAGGTTTATTGTAATTGAATTTTTAATGTTGAAGGTTTTCTCTTATATGACTGCTCGAAGTAATATGGGGTTAAGATAAAACTTGGATGATTCATTTTTATTTTTTTAATTAACTGAATGAATATGTTGCTTCCTGCTTTGATTTTTCACGAAGGAAAGTATTCACAAGATGATGCAAAAGTTGTTGTCGTTCAAATTTTAAATGTTGTAGCTTTTTGTCTTCTTCAAGGTGTGCTTCATCGAGATATAAACCCATAGGTATCCTCTTACTAATATTTCTTTTTACCATCCTTATTGCAAAACTATAATATGAAACTATAATGGGATTCGTGATATGTGAAGTAGTGTTGATATTTTGTGATGAATATTAATATTTTAGTCAGTTTCAATTTTTTCTAGTGGAAAGGTTGTGGCCTTAGCTCACCTTCAACTGCTTGATAGTTTTCATTTTAAAAATTATTTTCACGTGTACGCATACTGATTTAGAAAACAAACATGTATTGTTGGAACAAAATTTCCTGTTCACTAGCAAGGATGATCATGCGGATTTGAAGGCTATAGATTTTGGCTTGTCAAACTTTGTTAAGCCAGGTGTATTTCACATGGCATATTGGTAGCTGATTTGAGAACATTTTGTACTTATCAACAATAAAAAATTATATGTTCATGAAACTAATAGTACTTGCATTTGACTTTGGGGATATGTGCAAATGAAAGATTAAATGATATTGTGGGTAGTGCATGCTATGTTGCACCAAAAGTTCTTCATAGGTCTTATGGTATAGAGATGTGTGGAGCATCGGTGTCATTGTATACATCCTTATTTGTGGTCTTCGACCTTTCTGGGCTTGAACCGAGTCTGGTATTTTTCAAGATGTTTTGAAGGATGATCCAAGTTTTGAGGAAGATCCTTGGCCTTCTGTGTCTTCTAAAGAAAAGGAATTTGTCAAACATTTGCTTAACAAGGACTTTATCATTATATTACATTATTCTATATCATAGTTTAAAAAATTGGAATTGGAATTGGTTGAGGGTTAGTTTGTACGTGGAATCAAAATATTTTTTTCCAGAAGGTATTTGGTAGTGTAGACAGTATATAGAAGGTACAAAATGACCAGCTTGGGACATTCAAACAGTCATTTGTCAAACTCTGATTGTTAAATTTCTAAGTAGGAATCAACATGTTTTTCTTTCTCAAGTGGTTTTTAGATCAGTAGATACAATGTTTCATCGTGCTCTATGATGTTGAAGTCTGCATGTGTTTCATTTCTTATTTTAAGCCATATTTCTTTAGCATACCATTGAGTTAAGGTCCTTTAAGGACATGGGCATGCTTGCTAGTCAAGATTCTATTTGAAATCTCTTAAATGAGTTAATAAGTCATTCATTCATTACTAACATTGGCATCTTTTGGCTCAATACAGGAGGCTCCCATTAACATTATTGTTGGTTCTCATGTATGGGTGGAAGATTATGAAGTAGTCTAGATTGATGGAGAAGTCCTAGAGATCAATGGCCATAAAGTTGAACTTCAACTCACTAATGGAAAGACAGTAAGACATTGTTACTATTTATGATGATGGGTTTGTTTGCTTTATCTTTTGTATTAAAGTTCTTCTATCACTAACACAATGTGATTCTAAGGATTGGATTTGTGAACCAAATTATGAAATTCATGTTCCAACGGTATACATTTCCAATGTCCAACACTTTGCATCGACTAAAGATGTTGTCTTTCCTAATTATTCTTAATTAGTCCTCTTTATATGATTTACATGGCCAAAACACTGGAAAAGGTTATCTATTTTGCAGTCCATATTTTTATAGCGCATCAAGTTGCTACCAGAAATTCAGAATGAATTAAAAATTTAATATATGGTTTGTCTCATTAAATTCTATGAGTATTCTTGAATATATTTGTATTTATTCTCACTTTGTGGGACTTATCAGCATTACCCTCAAAATCCAAAGGCAAAGCCATGGTTACTCCTGGAATTGCGATTAAAGGGTGGTGTAGAGATTAGGCAACTTAATTTCCATTGACAAGGCAACCTTATGCATCTTACATTTCGATGGTATGATCTACAAAAAATACAGCGATTCATGTATTCTGAAAGCTTTTGTATTGTTCAGTAAATATGAACCTCGTTTTACATTGTAAAATGAAGAATTGGAGATAGCAATAAAACTTTAGTTCTTTCTGAACACTTGACAATAAGGGTGAAGCCTCACAAGTGGATAGGATTTGTCAAGATCCCATACCTTGAATTGCTAGGAATAATTTCCTTCTGGATTTTATTATAAGTTATAACTAATTACCTATTTGATCTTTATTTCGATTGTGAAAGATATAAAATATGTATTGTGGAAAGCAATTTATCAAATGATATTAATAATTAACGAGAGTAATAAACAAAAAATTTGGAATAAATACATGAATTTGACAATGAACGCAGGTCTTCGTTCCTTTGAGAATAGTTAGTCTTTAGCATATTTGTGATCACTTTATAGACTGACACGATGTCCTTGACCAAATTATATCTTAATTGTGCAATTCACAGTACAACATATTTTCTTCCTTATTACATTTCATGATTTGAGTCAATTGCTTCCTAAAACTATTTGAATTTTGGCTTGAGGATTATTTCCCCTATCCTATGGAGACAACAACCGTACATTGACACCATATCAATAGAATTTTGGTGAAAAGTATATAATTTGTGTGACAACTCTGCAATACAACATGTCTATATTAATGGTGCATACAAACTATTTGGCAAAGATTCATAGAATAAATTGTTACAGAGATTTGATAGTGGCGAGCTTGTCAGGAAGTGGGTTGCATTATGGTTTTGTATTAGTGGACTACATGCACAATATATTCACTTTCATCAAGTATGTTTGTTTAAGCCTCTAGTCATCTTTATCAGCCTTAGAATTGTTCCTATTTAAGGTGATGTGCAGATGTGCAGATATGGAAATCAGTGAATTTGCAATTATGAAAACCATACAAACTGAGCAATTTTTATTAATATACAATTTTTTTTTATTACCGTCGGTTATCCGACGTTCAATGCCTAGTATATGTTGTCGAATTTCATGCCAATCCGAAGACACTATTGTGGCTCCAACAATAGATTGTTGTCACATTTTTGACATCTTGGGGCCCTCTTCTAACAACCTTGTCGTAGGAAATTCGACGGCCTTGTCGTCGAAAATTCGACGGCCTTGTCATAGGAAATTCGACAGCCTATCGTAGGAAATTCGATGGCCTGGCCATAGGAAATTCAATGGTCTTGTCGTAGGAAATTCAATGACCTTGGCTTGTCGTTGAATATTCGACGTTATGCCACTGACGACAAAAAATATTGAGGTTGTCGAATACCCGACAAGTTATTGTCGAATTTCAGACATGACAGTCGTCGGATTTTGGGCTCAAATTATGTTGCATGGTATAATTATAAATCACATATGTCATGCTTACAATCATTTCATTGTATACATATGCATTAATAATATAGGATAAATATTCGATATTATGGTCTTGAACTCATTAAGGACAAAAGGAGGTTAGGAAAATCATATTTCCTACACACCTAATCCTTTTCGTATTAATATATGTTTGTAAGTTTTAAGCTCTTGTAGTCATGTGGAAAATGATGCATTCTAATTGCTCAAGAATTAAGGTGTGTTCTTTTGCATGTTCATTTTTTATTTTTTCAATAAGGTTTTCTATAAGGATTCTATAGTGGTGGTGTGTTTACATAGTTGAGTATTCAAAATTTCAAACTCTTTTTTAAAACTTTCATATTTATCTCCTACCATGTGTGATGTTCCATATATTCTTTTTAATATTTGTAAGTTAGTTTGACAATCGTGCGTTTACATGTTATGTTTTGACTCAATTTTCGTACATTTAGTGAGTTATCCAAAGGACTATATCACCCTACCTCCCTAAGAAGGAATGGATTCTAGTTGCGCAACTTTCGTTATGATCAGTTGGATAAGTTTCTAATACTTAATTTCTTTCTTTAGATTCCAAATCCCCTATTTATGTGATATGGATTCTTTAAACAAATTGGCTAAATTAACTACTTTCTTCCTCCATATTGGTTATAATTTAATGTGGGGAGGATAAAGATTTCAATGATTCTTCCTACCTAAGACATAGGGATTATCCTCCCTAAACCCTACCATTTTTGTTCCCCAATTCTAATTGGTAGTCGATTTCGTGTTATGATTTTATCATATCCAAAATCATCTCCACATAATTCTATAAAATCATGTTCAATTCCACTTTGACTTTCATCCCACTCTTAAAAGCGATATTCTAAAACTATTAAAAGTGATATTCTAAAACTTGAACATATATGGAACCCAAATCCACGTTTTTTCTTTTCTTTTTTAACTTGGTTACAAAACTATGTTGTGTATTACTTGTAGACCTAAAGTTGATAACTATACCATTGAAGTACATTACTCCATCTCTTTCTCAAAGGTGTGTGCCACTACTTAAGTTAATTTATACTTTGTTCATAAATTCAGTACATGGTATGTGCCTATGCAAGTTTCATGCTGGAACAAATATTATTATTGTCTTTATGAGGTGCACATTACCTAAGGTATTTTATACCTTGTTCATAAATTCAGTGCATGACAAGGGCCTACGCATGTTTTATGATAGCATGTAAATAATATTAAGTCTCTGCCATCAAGTTGGCAAGACTCTAGCTAGTATTTGTCTTGCCATTTTTTAATAAGATATCATGTAACTCGAAGATTTTATTTCTCATATGTTTTGGAATGGGGTTGGAAAAGACATTTTATTTTGAGTAAAAATACACATAATTTTTTTGTTTAATTAAATGAAAAATAATTAAAACTTTATTGGGCCTTTAGCCTCATGTCAAGGTATAGGGTAGGTTTTTTTTGTTTTGTTTCAACACTATAATACTTTGAATACCTTTGGTAGGTTTTTTTGTTTTGTTTCAACATTATAATACTTTGAAATTGTTTGGTAATGTTTTTATACTTCTTTTTGGAATAATCCTATCAACCTAGTTAGCATGAGTTCTACACATCACATTTTTGACATTCAATGCATGTGATTTCCACAGTTAATTTAATGTTCAATGTGTTTGATAGCCTGAGTTCTATGCATGTGCATGGAATGCACCTGCCACTTCTTGTGATAATCTGAGTTTTCCACCTCTGGATTCCACTCGCTTCCATTGCCTTGATACTAACTACCATCATCTCTTCATTGCTTTGTCGGCACCTCTTTTTCACGCTATCAAATGTATCTTGAGATCATTGCTTGGAATTATCATAACACTGAGAGGATCTACAACCACATAACACTGAGAATGATGCATTTCTTTGTTGTTTTAATTATTTCATTGCAACATTATATTACCATATTTCTTATATAGTCACATGATAAGCAATTAGACTCAGCACAAAGTAATCGAGACCTGAGTATACAAGAAATCAATGGCTTCATTGTAGGTAGTGCATACTATAGATCCTGATAGAGTTGTTTTATGCTATAAATATAAATCAATATTGGAGTAGAAGTGAACCACAAGCATAATTAGCTTATGAAACATTAAATTCTAGCAGAAGAAACACACAGTCTATAGATTCTAGTTAAATGTTCTCGAATTGAATACCATGACAAAAATTTCAGATGAAACAATGTCAATTGAAGGGGTGTAAGGGAACGCTTACCACTTATCTATAATCTGATTGCAATGCAACACTACTTCGACCGATTCCACAACTACATATTCACTAGTCACCTGGTCAAGTGGTTTTGTGAATTGACGTCGAATGAATGGTTGGTATAATCAATGACCTTATTAAAATAAATCCATTTGGTAGCTTTTTGGTAGTTGATTCAAAGGATTCCAATCTCTCTCAACTGTGGGTCAATAATCATTTTCAACATCTAGTTATGATATTGTTTCATCCATTCAAGTGAGCACTGAGAGCTAGTTTCTTCCTTCCAGAGACAAAAAAAAAAGTCATAATTTTTCTCTAATGATAAGACAGACACTTACATAAATGTGAGAGAAGATATCCTTCAAACAAGTTCCCTTCCCAAATTCTTTCACTCTTGGATGATTCCATACTTTCTCTTCTTCTTATACTAGAACCCTTTCGCACTAACTAGAAATATTAGTCCACAGAGCTTGTACAGTACAGAAGAGAACTCACAACACACTTGTCTATTAATTGCAGACCAAATTACATTTATAGTGAATTAATGGTTTTAACAAATTCTGATAGAAGTGGATCTAGAACCACTTAGTTTCTAAATAAATCTACTTGATAACAATATACTAAACATTTTTAATCATGGTATTTCACCATTATTCTCCAACACTTCCCCTTAATGGAGAAATGTGATTCTTACAATACAAACATTATGGAACTCTGATATTTGTCTATCTAGTCTTCATCAGCATTTACACCCACTTTGAAGTCTCACAGTTTGCGCTCTTTCTTCACTTCGTTTTGGAGCTTCCCATTTGAGCCATTTAAGACATAACTACTTCTGACCAACAATAAAGTAATTAAAGTGACTAACAATATTGAATACTTAACTATGCCGAAGTACTTAGCTCGTTGAGTTTGACAAAGACGTAATCAAGTATTTGGACTCTTCTATGGATATACTCCCATCTGTGGAACACATAGCTCGTTGAATCTAACAGTATCTAGGAGAGCACTATGAATACTAAACATATCTATAAGAAGTTAGCCATACAAGTGACCTTTTAGAAACTTACAAACACACATAAAAATATTACATAATTAATAATTATTTATTAGAAGAGTTTAAGAGGTTCTGTATCGACTTCACAATCACTATCAGAATCCAGCATGAATTCATAGATGGCATCTGAGATTTCTTCAGAGATTGCTATGTTAGCTGACTCTTTTAGTTTTCCATTTAGTAGATCGATAGCATGAATTTTACTATCTAGTGTTGTATGCCCACGTCTTTTGCAGTAGAAGCATTTAAATGTACTCTTGTTTTTATGAAAAAATCCTTTTGAAAATAAGGTAATTTCAGCTTGTGGATGGACATATTGGTTTCCTTGTTTCATCCTCTTTTATTCTACTAATAATGTTGTTATCCTTTCATCCAAAGATTTAGTGGACAATTGACTTAAAGTAAAAATAGTATTATCATAATTTGATGATAAACTATTTAATAATATTGCTTTTGCATCATCTTCTTCAATTGGAGCTTTAATTTCTCTTCCTCATAAGAGACTTTAGTTCATTGATATGAGCATACAAAGATGTCTCCTCATGAATTTTTAACTTGAATAATTGTAATTTCAAGGAAAAAATTTCATTTTAGATTTTACCCAAATAATTTTGTAGAATATTTAGTTAAATCAATGAGGTGCAATTGAGAATTCGAAAGAGTTAATCCAATGATGGAATTATATCTCTCTGCCCTTTTCTCCCAAGCACTTAATTGAGTGAGGTATGTGGGTACTGTTTCTGAGACATATACAATTCCTTATAAATTCTTACTCATAATAAATAACTAAATTTTTAACTTCCAATTATAGAAATTGTGTTCATTAAAATTTTCCACCAACACTGTTTCCATTAAAAAAAATGAAATTGACCTTCTGACTTGCAGGGTTCTATGTCAATTTGTAGGAACAAATATATCAAGACTCCAACATATACTCACACGGTTCAATGGAAACATCGTGTTGCAGCTGCAACTGTTCTCCCCAAATTTTTCAAATTTTGGTCCCCTCCTCATGATTTAGTGTTGCTTTGAATCGTTTGGATCCATGAACTTTTTTGGTTATCCTTTAATTTTGGATGATTTTGAAGATTAAGTGTCATCCTGTTTTTAGAAGTTGCTTGTGTTTGAAGATTGTTGTGGGTCGTAGATTTTGAGTTTGGTGTTGCTAGTCGAAGATGAATCGGATCAACTATTTTTTTTTTAAAAGGCCGTTGTTTCGTAGGTGATGCAGGTTTTTGACTGTCGCTGAATTTTAAAGTTGTTCCGAACACTTAATATTTTTATTGATCGGGCGTCAAATTATGTTTGATCAGAGGTTGTTGTATGTTTGTCTTCCTCTATTGCGGCTCCCAAAGCGGTTAGCTACCCGAAATGTAAGCGCTCCGCCCACCGATGTGTGTCGATTTCTAGTCATGTGTCTGTAGCCTTTTCTCTTCCACCGTTGCGGCTGTGCAAAGCATTTGGCTTCCGATGTCGATGTATTTCTAATTTTCGATTGGAATTTTTCCCGCCCACAGCTTAGGCCATAACTCTTCCGACTTCGATATGCCTAAGTGTTTTCGTAGTGCCCATCGCCTGTTAAAACCTGCTTATGCGGCTGTGAATAGGTATACCCTGCCGATGTTAGCGTTCTAGGCCGCCGATGAGTTTTGTTTTCCGTCGTTGGTGATTTATTTCGAACCCATAGGTGGAAGAGATAGTGGTGTCGGCGTTTGTTAAGTTTTCATAACAGTAATGCAGTACATGGCCTTTCTTGTTGATATAATTTGACGCTTTATTTTAAAATGAAATCCCAATGAATGATGCACATTGATTAATTGTAGGTGGATTCAAGAGATAGTTCAGACTACCACAGCGGGAAGGTATAGATGGGAGACAGGATCGCAAGGAGGGAAAGCAAGGTATAAGGAAAAGCCGAAAGCGACAAAGGCACAAACCTGAAAGGCCTGTCAGTTACTCAGCAAATCATGAGTGCACGCAGAGAAGATAAAAAATAGGAATATGAAGCGTTTGGAGAGACCGAAAGGTCACAGGTTTGGGGGCATCCCAAGCGGTCAACGGTTTAGTTTAAATATTGGAAAGTTAGAACTTAGAGGGGCTTTTTCCCTCGAAAAACTTGTAAACTATTGCTTGTAAGAGGAACTATTTCGTTTTACAAACCAGAAATTGCAAATTTTGCCTGTTGGAGAAAGTGTTATGTGGAATGTATCAATGCGGTCGAATGAGCGATGTTGAATGGGAACTATTTCATTTTCAACTGTGTCTCAGTAACTGTGAGAGCATTCTAACTTCCTGAGCCTATGTTCTGGTCTGAATGTTCTTTAGTATCCTTTATGATGTTGTCCACTATGAGTAATGGGAGTTTTAACTGTTGATGAGCTGTATTATCATGTGTACCTTTATTCATGTTATATGTTTGGTTATAAGAACAGCTATCTACGATTTTCCATAACACATGGACAGTAGTGCATTACTCATGAATTAATATCCAGCTCTCTAGAGATAACTTAGTTAGTATTTATTTTCTCGTAATATATGTGATTTAGATGCTTGTGAGTTCTAAGACGAGAGGTAAGAACTTGCGCATCGTGTTGTGACTACTCCTTGCATCCTTTATCACCCTGCATTGTTAAATAGGCACGTGCATTTCATATCTTAAGTCAAAAAGTACAAAAATATACACGGTGGACCGGGCCACAACCGGTAAACCCTGTTAGTTTTTGTTACTTGACCTACGGTAGCCAAACCACAAACCGGACGGATTCCCTACAGCAAATAGTCACGGGCTAGTTGGGAACGTTGACTGGGGAGAATCCCTTGCTGTTGTCGCCTGTGAATTTCCAAGCCTCAACAGTTTCTGGCACTAGAAGGAGGGCCGCCAGTGCATGGCTGGCCGAGGAAACCCGTTTTCCTGAGTATATTCCACCGGTAACAGTTCAGAAAGTAGTGGGCTTCATAATCCAATTCCGAAAGAAATGGGTAGAGAACATTTGTTTTCTGTCGACAACGAAGTTGTTAATAATTTGAGAAGACACACCAGGACATATGTGAAGAAGATTGGAGGATTTTCGATCATCCCTGAATTTCCCAGAAGAGAATATAAAAGGAGGGACCATCCTATATTGGAAGACTCAGTGCTGGTTGAGGATTGGGAAGAACTTGTAGAAACAGCCTTACAGGAAGTTGTACTGCCCTTGAATCAAGAAGGCCCTAGAGACTCCTCACAGTTCTCCTACTCACACTCTTGTTTGCTCACCTCCTCACTCTCCACCCAGACTCATGGCAGGCGTAAACGCCAATCAACCACCCAACCCACCAAATCCACCACCTGCCTGGAGAGCCAGATCACCTTTAAACCTACCACCTTCGTTGCATGATTTACCTCAATCCTTTGAAAACATGCTGCCCAAATTCGACCCAAGTGAGAAGATACTAGTAGACGACCACCTACAGAGTTTTTATTTGGCAATAGAAGGGTTAAGGACTGGGGAGTATGAGGATGTAGTTTGCAGACTATTCCCACACACCCTTAAAGGAGCTGCAGCATCATGGTATTTTGGTTTTCCTGCAAACTCTATCCCTGATTGGGATACCTTCGAAAGGATCTTTAGAAGTAAGTATGTGACTCAAAATACTCATGCATCCCTCATGAAAGGACTATGCGCCTTGAAGAAGGAGAGAAAGGAGAAGGTGCACAGCTTTACTCAAAGATTTGCAGCGTACCTCAAGAATTTTTCTGAAACTGACAGACCTTCGGATAAAGTCCTGATTGAATATTATACTTTGGCTTTAGGACCCGAGCTGGCCATGTTCGCCAAAATGAATGCCAAAGCCACTTTAGCAGAAACTTATGAGGAGGCAGAAAAGGTAGAGGTTGAAAGAGAAAGTATTGAAGATTATCCCGAACGGTCAGGAGAGAAAAGTATGGGAAGGAAAGCCTTTTCATTTACTAAGCCTAAGGAAGAGCAATCACCAGATTTTGAAAGTGTAACAAAAATGATGCAGAAGCTTTCTAACAGAATCATAGACTTGGAAAAAGAGAAGGAAGCTCAAAATTTCTACAAGCCCTATTACAAGAAAAGGGAGGACAGCAATCAATCCCAACCTCCTCTGCACAATTCAGCATCTATGAATTTAACAGAGGTAGCAATGGACAATTTTTGCACTTTCCACCAACAACCCAACTCTGAAAAGAATTGTCCTCAATGGATAAACTCAATGACGTTGGTTATGAATCAGCTGTTGGATTCTAAATTAATAGAAGACGGAGATGAAGAAAGAAAAGACAGTAACACGTCAACGAAGGAACAAGAAGAAGAGACCATGGTTTTGTGGAATTCTGTTTCGTTATTCGATGTTGAGGAAGAAATGAATTGGAAATACAAGGACATCATGGAAACCAATGTAACAACAAGGAGCCAAGGGTCGGCTAAAGAAAACAGTCTCATGCTCCCAAAGATTAAAAGGCTTCAAAAAAATGTTAAGAAATTTCAAAATAATTCCTCAGTTGATAAAATTCCCGAATTCACCATTACTAGCCAATATCCTAGGCAGAATGATACGTTTGCCAAGCCCAATGAAGAAAAAATGCATATTGATAAGCCGCATCCCACCGAACGGCGAATGGATTATGACATCGTGGAATATATAAAGAAGGTAAAGGCAAATATCTCACTATTTGAAATGTGTAAAGTGCCGCAGCAGAAAGAAAGACTATTGAAAGCACTTGAAGCATTGGATGAGAGGCTTCCCATTGACAATCGGCCCAAGGAGAAAGAATAAATCGGAGAAACCAGCATTGGAGGTAAGTATAAGAACAAGAATCCACCTTTCCTCCTCACTTTTGAAATTTTTAATCACAACGTACATAATTTCCTGGTAGACTCAGGGGCGTCGGTTAACGTCATGCCAATATCAGTTTGTAAAAAGATAAATGGGTAGCCCAAGCCATCCACGTGGAGGGTTGTTCAATTGGACAGGACGAATGTAAAGGTAATTGGTGAGATGGAGGATGTCCTAGTCCGCCTGTCATCAAATGATAAAGTGTGCCAAGTTATTGATATAGTGGTGGCCGACATACCAGACGCTTATGGTCTTGTTCTGAGCAGAGATTGGTTGGCGAAATTAAATGGATACTTGGCCTCGGATTGGTCGTATCTATGGCTTCCGTATAAAGGAATCCCAAATCAAATTAAAATTTTGAGGGAGCCTCACATGAAATACAACGTTACTCAACTTGAGGAGAAGAATGAACTAGTGGATTCTGTGTTGGGAAATTATTTTATTGAATTGGAACCAGGAAATTACCAAGCAGAGGAAGCTAGCAAAACGTCAGACACCCAGCCTGATCTCCTTCGATTTTCACAGGCTGATGAAATCGACTGTAAAATAGTAAACTTAGCGGTAGAAGTAGATTCTCATGCAATAGTTAGCAATTTCTGGACTTTGTTTTTTGATGGCTCTAAGACGTTAGAAGGGTCAGGGGCCGGCTGTGTCCTGATTGACCCCAAGAAGAATAAACATTTTCTTTCATGTAGATTAGAGTTTGAATGAACAAATAACACTGCTGAATATGAAGCGTTGGTGCAAGGTTTAAGGAAAGCAATCGAATTAAAGGTAAGTAATCTGAAAGTTTTTGGAGATTCTAAAATAATTGTAAAACAGATTCAGAATCAAATACACTGTATTTCTCCTCACTTAAAAGCTTATCAAATTGAGGTATGGGACCTACTCAAATGTTTTAATGCATTTAATATTATATCAATTCCAAGACTTAAAAATGCAGCAGCTAACTTGTTGGCCACATCAGCTGCTAAGATTGTACCTACTAATAATCGATGCTCCATTGAATTGCTTTTCAGGCCCTTGGTCCCTGATATGATCACCAACCTACGAGTGTTCGACAACAATCAGCAGATTATAGAATGATTAACAAATGACGACGTATTTAAAGGGGCAATTATAGATGATGAAGAACACCAGGCCGAGCTGAAATATGATAATTTCATCCCTAAAGGAGTCATAACCTTAGAAAGAATGTTTGATCTAAATGAAAAATTTAGAATACCAGCAAACGTGAAGACTTATAGCTCATCTCTACAGTTTGAGTTGATAAATTTAGGGACTGAGACAAATCCTAAATCTATGAATCTTGGCAAATGTTGTTCACCAACAAAAAGAGATAAGTTCATCACTATTTTTAATCAATATAAATATATTTTCACCTGGACATACAAATATTTGAAGACATATGACACCAGCATCATCCAGCATGTAATCCCCATCAAATCTGGCGTCAAACCTTATCAGCAACCTTTAAGAAAAATGCACCCAAAATTGGAACCTCTGATCCAGAGTGAAGTTAAGAAATTATTGGATGCTAGGATCATTTTTAAGGTTAAACACTCTGAATGGGTTTCAAATCTGGTACTAGTGAGGAAAAAATCTAGAGAAATCAGGCTATGTGTGGATTTCAGGAATTTAAACCATGCTTCAGATAAAGATAATTATCCTGTTCCACCCATGGAGAAATTACTACAAATGGTCTCAGGTTTTGAACTATTTTCTTTATTGGACGAATTCTCGGGCTACAATCAAGTATTAGTAGCTGAAGAAGACAGATTGAAGACTACATTCAGGACCAGATGGGGAACCTTCACTTAGTGAAGAATGCCCTTTGGGCTTATAAATCCTGGATCTACGTTCCAGAGGGATATGGACATAGCTTTCCGCATTTTGAGTGGCCGTAGTGCTGTAGTGTGTCTTGATGATATTACGATATTCTCAAAGAAGAGAGAAGAACACGCGTTTCATCTAAGGCATATTTTCAAACGCTGTCGGGAAATATGGTATCTCACTCAACCCCAAGAAGTGTGTGTTCGTTGTTACGGAGGGCAAGTTGTTGGGTCACATAGTTTCAAAGAATGGAATCTCTATAGATCCAGAAAGGATCAAGGCCATTGAATAGATCCCCTAGCCCCATAATAAAAAGGGGATGCAATCATTTATGGGAACCATAAATTTCGTACGAATTTTTGTGCCATACTTCACTTAGGTTGTCAAACCGTTGCAGTAAATGGTGAAGAAAAGCACACAATTCAAATGGACTGAGATCAAGAAGGATGCATTCAGCAAGATTAAAACTGCAGTTGCACACGCACCCTCCCTAAAAAGCCCAGATTTCGGTAAAGATTTTATTTTGTATACTTTTACATCTGATGATTCGCTAGCAGTTGTGCTTACTCAAAAATAATATGGGGGGGATGAATTCCCTATATCTTTCATGAGCACTGGTCTACAAGGGCCCGAATTAAATTACCCGACTATTGATAAACAAGTTTATGCAATATTCAAAGTAGTGAAGCAATTCATGCCCTACATATTAAAAAATCGAACCAAGGTGATCGTCCCATACCCAGCTGTGAGGTCCCTTTTTGTACAGAAGGCGTTAGGAGAAAGAAGGGGCAATTGGGTAACAGCTCTTCAAGAGTATGACCTCGAATTCAATCCAACTTCTATAGTTAAAGGGCAAGGGTTGTGCAAATTGATGACTAAAAATAGGAACAATGACAAGCACACCTGGGAAGACGAGGCTGAATTACATTTGATGGATGTATGTCCTCTGTTCACAGCCCCTGAATCTTGGTACAGAGACCTCATGCATTACCTTCAGGCAGGATTGTTGCCAAAACATTGGAATTCTAAGCAAAGAAGAGCGTTGCGTCTCAAATCAGCCTCCTATCAAATTGTTGAAGGAATATTATTCAGAAAAAATTACGACGAAGTTCTTCTTAGATGCTTAGAGAAAGAAGATGTAACGAAAGTATTGATAGATTTCCATGATGGGCCTTCTGGGGGACATTTTTCAGGAGATACTACAGCTCACAAAATTCTCAAAGCCGGTTACTATTGGCCCATGCTTTTCAAAGATGCACACGCCCATGTCAGGAGGTGCAACATTTGTCAAAGGTGTGGTGGAAGATAATCTAAAGCAGCTACACCACTGAAGCTTGTGATGATCACAGAGCCGTTCGAGCAATGGGGGTTGGATATTATTGGGGAGATAAAGCCGAACTCTTCCCTACAACACAAGTGCATTCTGACCGCAACCGATTACTTCACTCGCTGGGTTGAAGCCATCTCGCTACGCAAAATAAATGAGGACACGGTCATCAGCTTCCTGCAGGACCATATTATGACCAAGTTTGGAGTTCCAGTTTCTTTAGTCTTTAATAATGCTACTTACTTTTCATCGATTAAATTAACTGCTTTCGCTCATGAGAAAGGAATAAAGTTGCATTATTCTGCTAATTACTATCCACAAGGAAATGGCCTGGCTGAATCTACTAACAAAAATATGATTAGACTTTTAAAGAAGGATGTGATAGAAAACCAGAGGAGTTGGCACTCAGCACTACCAAATGCCCATTGGGATGATAGAGTTACCCCCAAGTCTTCGATAGGAGTGTCTCCGTATACCCTTGTGTATGGTAAAGAATCCATTCTTCCCTCCAATATCATGCTACCCTCTTCCATAACAGCTCAAGAGTCTAGAGGGTCGGAGAATGAAGTCTTGCAAATGAGGATATATAATCTCCTGAAAGTAGAAGAGGCTCGATCTAAATCCAGAGAGCGCTTTAAGCAACAACAAGAGGTAATAAAGAGATGGTTCGACAAACACAAGGAAGGAACAAAATACTTTGAAGTAGGAGATTTGGTGCTCAAGTGGGACCACCCCCATGATGAGAAGGGAAAACACACGAAATTTCAGCAGTTGTGGGTAGGTCCTTTCCAGATTGCGGCAAAGCTTGGCCCTTCAACTTATAGGTTGCAAGATTTACAAGGGTGGGAAGAGAACTTTCCAGTAAATGGATTAGTTCTCAAACCTTATTTTTCCTGATTTCTATTGTTTCCTTCTATCTTGTATATAAATAATCTGGCCTGGCCGTCGTCTTTGAATCATTCTTTTTAGTTTTGTTTTAGTTTACGTTTTTACTGATTTCAATAAAGGAAACAAACCCGCGGTTGCATGGGGAACATCATAATTTTTTGGAATGATTAACATTCTTGGGTATAAGACTGTGTATTGCTGTTTATCTAAAAGAACTTCTTCCATTTTAGCAGTTTTCTCAAATAGCTATGTACGCATTGAAGTCATGCTTAACCCTTGTGAAATAAACTAGAATCAAAAAGTTTGGAATACTATTTTGAGGCTCCATCCATGTCAAATTTAAAATGTCCTAGGGAGTGACAGCAAAGGGCCCATGGAAAGAAGCGAGGTAAACAGTATATTAAATACAAATGATCCCATGCCAAGAAATGAATGCCAAAATGCAGCTAAGAGTCAAAAAACTCCTATGAAAGCATTATATATCAAAGCAAATGCTGAACCATATAAGTACCGAATTGCCAAAAGTTCCTCTCCATCCGTGAGTTGAAACGTGAATACACCTCTAGGGATAGAGGAGCTTGAATTAAAATTCAGAAAGAAAGGCCTGCAGAAGGACTCATATGAAAAGGACAAAAGTCCAAAAGCACAAAAAGTGCTAAAGCGGAATGGGAATGAAGAGCAAATGAATATTTATGTTTACCATATGCTGCAATCCTATGGTGCCCAAGATGCCAGCTACCTGAAGACAAAAGTAACAATGAAATTCATCTTTCGGCCTCAACAGAGTTATCTGGACTTGAAAATCTTGGTTTCCACTCTCCCAAATTGGACTATCATTAATGATTAAAGGTACATACTTTGTCATTTGAGAAATCCAGACAGCTGGAAGAATTCAATGGGTTCGTTGGTCGTTAAACAGTCTGTCACTCAAGGAATAATCATCCAGAGATCTAAGTTCACCAGGTAATCGCCAATTGTTGCAGCTGCAACTGTTCTCCCCAAATTTTTCAAATTTTGGTCCCCTCCTCATGATTTAGTGTTGCTTCGAATCGTTTGGATCCGTGAAATTTTTTGGTTATGCTTTAATTTTCGATGATTTTGAAGATTAACTCTCGTCCTATTTTCAGAAGTTGTTTTTTTTTAATATTGTTGTGGGTCGCAGATTTTGAGTTTGGTGTTGCTAGTCGAAGATGAATCGGATCAATTGTTTTTTTTTTTTAAAGGCCACTATTTCGGAGGTGAAACGGGTTTTTTTACCATTGCTGAATTTTAAAGCTGTTCTGAACACTTAATATTTTTATTGATCAGGTGTCAAATTATGTTTGATCGGATGAAATATCCCAAATCCTGATATTTTCTATTTCTAAGCAAATATGCTGATACAACGGGGCATGCAAACTGCCATGCAAAAATCCCTATTTTATAGGAAAAATTAGGGTTAGGGTTTGTGAGATAGAATGAACACTTACCACTGATAAGCCAACGAAACTGCTTCAGAGAAAGTATGCAAGCACTGAGAACTGGATCGGACATGGGCAAATCTCTTCTGCTTCCGGTGAACCCCCAGCAGCAAGAACCCCAGTCAAAGAAGGGTGACGCTTTCAGTGAAGGAGGTGTCCGATGAAGCTACCGATTTGCAGGACTAGTAGCCTTCTTGTGACGGAGAGAATGACTGGTACATGTGGGGTTTCTGAGTCCTCTAGGAAGGAAAGCGACTTGCTTCTGAGAGATAGCTACTCACGCCCCTGGAATCCCGAAACTGCTGATAACTGTTCCGGATGAGCACGGATGGATCTGATAATCACTGGGTACTGGAGTATGATGCTGATGATGAGAATGGTTCCTAGGTTTCAGATTAAAACCGAGATCTGAAGGCCCAGCAACTAATTAGGTATTTCTGGCTGAAAACCCCCTCTTACGGCTGCACACGTGTCCCTGCCACGATCTATACCAAATACTGGATAACTTATAAATGAATGAATGAAGAACAAGTGGTGAACCTATATGGCTTACCCTGAATAAGACTAGGATAGATGTTTCACTGTCGAAATCCCATTATCTGAAGACTCCGTCTCCAACCCCAACTGCTGTGCGGCGCGCTGTGCTGCTATCCAAGAGCTCCCAAAATAATCATAATCCAAAGTGAAGTCTCCTTTCACTTTATCCTCTATTTATAATGTTCAACTACGAAAACCCTAATCTTTGACCTAATTAGGTCACTTTATCTTCTAATTTTCCGTTGACTTGCATGCATGCGGATGGAGACTTAAAGAGTGCATGCATCATTAAATAATGCTTGGATGACATGCACGAGGGTGGCCTTTGGCCTCGGTGGCCCTTCTTGACCTAATGACGATTCCCTAGATCTTCTATGGATGGCATCATTCCTTCGCTGATTCCCTAGCTGTCAGTAACCGCTCAAACCCACAGGAATCACATAGGTTAGCGATTTTGGGCCTCAAGGCCTAATTGGAAGAGGAAATTACATCAGAGGTTGTTGTATGTTTGTCTTTCTCCGTTGCGGCTCCCAAAGCAGCTAGCTACCTGAAATGTAAGCGCTCCGCCCACCGATGCGTGTCGATTTCTAGTCGTGTGTCTGTAGCCTTTTCTCTTCCATCGTTGCGGCTATGCAAAGCATATGGATTTCGATGTCGATGTCTTTCCGATTTCCGATTGGAATTTTTCCCACCCACAGCTTAGGTCATAACTCTTTCGACTCCATTATGCTTAATTGTTTTCGCAGTGCCCATCGCCTGTTAAAACCCGCTTATGCGACTGTGAATATGCCATCCTGCTGATGTTAGCGTTCTAGGCCGTCGATGAGTTTTTTTTCCGTCATTGGTGATTTCTTTCGAACCCGTAGGTGGAAGAGATAGTGGTGTCGGCGTTTGTTAATTTTTCATAACAATAATGCAGTACATGGCCTTTCTTGTTGATTAGTCATTTTGGTTGATATAATTTGACGCTTTATTTTAAAATGCAATCCCAATGAATGATGCACATTGATTAATTGCAAGTGGATTCAAGAGATTGTTCAGACCACCGTGGCACAAAGGTATAGATGGGAGATAGGATCGCAAGGAGGGAAATAAAGGTAGAAGGAAAAGTTGAAAGTGACAAAGGTGCAAACCTAAAAGGCCTGTCAGTTACTTAGCAAATCATGAGTGCGCGCAGAAAAGATAAAAAATAGGAATATGAAGCATTTGGAGAGACCGAAAGGTCACAGGTTTGGGGGCAGCCCAAGTGGTCAACGGTTTAGTTTAAATATTGGAAAGTTAGAACATAGAGGGGATTTTTCCCTCAAAAAACTTGTAAACTATGTAAGAGGAACTATTTCGTTTTACAAACCAGAAATTGCAAATTTTGCTTGTTGGAAAAAGTGCTATGTGGAATGTATCAATGTGGTCGAATGAGCGATGTTGAATGGGAACTATTTCGTTTTCAACTGTGTCTCAATAACTGTGAGAGCGTTCTAACTTCCTGAACCTATGTTCTGGCCTGAATGTTCTTTAGTATCCTTTATGATGTTTTCCACTATGAGTAATGGGAGTTTTAATTGTTGATGAGCTATCTTATCATGTGTACCTTTATTCATGTTTATATGTTTGGTTATAAGAACAGCTATCTGTGATTTTCCATAACACATGGACAGTAGTGCATTACTCATGAATTAATATCTAGCTCTCTAGAGATAACTTAGTTAGTATTTATCTTCTCATAATATATGTGATTTAGATGCTTGTGAGTTCTAAGATGAGAGGTAAGAACCTGCGCATCACATTTTGACTACTCCTTGCATCCTTGATCACCCTGCATTGTTAAATAGGCACGTGCATTTCATATCTTAAGTCAAAAAGTACAAAAATATACACGGTGGACCAGGCTGCAACCGGTAAACCCTTTTAGTTTTTGTTACTTGACCTACGGTAGTCGGACCGCAAACTGGACGGATTCCCTACAGCAAACAGTCACGGGCTAGTTAGGAACGTTAACTGGGGAGAATCCCTTGCTATTGTCTCCTGCGAATTTCCAGGCCTCAACACATCGCCACTCCTCTGGCAGGTACCATAACTCCTTTACATCCTCACAACTAGGAGCTTCACTTTAATTCATAGGCAGATCTCTGGACCTCAGCGATGACATGTCTCTTTCTTATAGTAGTGAATCCCTCTTTTTCTAAAAATCCAGTAATTAACACAACAACAGGTTCTCGATTAGTCTCACACAGTCCACCACACGTCAACGCCATAGCAGCAACAATTCTCCTGCTATTTTTGACAGATCCTGGCATCGTCAACAACGATGGCTCTATCTCCCTTCATGCACAGGAGGATGACAAGATGGCACACCCAAATGACTTATCCCTCATCTTCCGTCCACTCGACAATTCCACAGGTAATCATGGGAAATCATTAGCTCACAAATCAACGATACCAAGCAGTTCAACAATGACAATGCACAACAATCCAGAAAACTGGACACTTCAGATCAGAGAAACACAAACATAACAACTCTATCACACACAACAACGACTTTGATTCCACCACTTACAACTCCCTCTACACTCTAGCAACTCACAACCTCTCCCTTAGCTCTGATACCAAATAGGAAATATTAGTGTACAGAGCTTGTACAGTATAGAAGGGAACTTGCAACACATTTGTCTATTACTTGCAAATAAAATTACATTTACAGTGAATAAATGGTTTCAACATACTCTGATTCAAGCGGATCTAGAACCACTTATTTTTTAAATAAATCTACTTGATAACAATATACTTAACTTTTTTAATCATGGAATTTCACCATTATTCTCCGACAGATTTTTCATAACACTATGAGGTTTTGCAACCACATAACACTAAGAATGATACATTTCTTTTTTTGTTTTCGTTATTTCATTGCAACATTATATCACCATATTTCTTATATAGTCACATGATAATCAATTAGACTCAACACAAAGTAATTGAGACCAGACTATACAAGAAATTTGTGGCTTCACTGTAGGTAGTGCATACTGCAAATCCTAAAAGAGTTGGTTTATACTACAAGTGTAAATAAAGACTGGAGTAGAAGTGAACCTCAAGCATAATTAGATTACGAAACATTAAATTCTAACAGAAGAAAAACGTGGTCTCTAGATTCCAGTTAAATGTTCTCGAATTGAATATGATGACAAAAATTTCAGATGAAACAATGTCATTTGAAGGGGTGTAAAGGAATGCTTAACACTTATCTAGCATCTGATTGCAATGCAACACTACTTTGACTAATTCCACAACTACATATTCACTAGTCACCTGGTCAAGCGGTTTTGTAAATTGAGGTCGAATGAATGGTTGGTATAATCAATGACCTTAGTAAAATCAATCCATTTGGTAGCTTTATGATAGTTGTTCCAAAGGATTCCAATCCCTCTCAACTGTGGGTCAGTGATTATTTTCAACATCTAGTTATGATACTGTTTCATCCATTCAAGTGAGCACAGACAGATAGCTTCTTCTTTGCAGAGACCAAAAAAAGTCATAATTTTTCTCCTATGATAAGATAGACACTTACATAAATGTGAGGGAAGATATCCTTGAAACAAGTTCCCTTCCCAACTTCTTTCACTCTTGGTAGAGTCCATACTTTCTCCTCTTCTTATACTGGAACCATTTCCCACCCCTTAATAGCCCACTTTATCTATGGCGAACGGGTGCTAGGAGATATTTTTCCTTTTATCGATAGATTTCATGTCTTTGTGATAGTCAGTTTTCTACTCTATTCTATCATGGTTGATGACTAAGCATTGGAGGGAACTCTACAGTTATAGCTAGTTAAGAATGTGAAGTTTGATCTTGACAAATATTAGCAATTCCAACAGTACATTAAAACCTTTTACATAAAGAAATTGACTTTGTACTGATAATTAGAAACAAACATATTAATAAGATTATTAATATGTTTGGGATACATCAATAGGTATATATTTGATAGATTGATAATGTTTTTTTTTTAATGTGTCAAATATACGCTCGTCAATGTATTTCTAACATATTAATCTTATTAATATAGTTGTTGCTAATTTATAAAGCCTAAAATTATATGGCAAATCCATCCAAAGTGTCCGTGGAATCATTTTATACCAAATAAAAGATTTAATTACATAACCCTGCCGAATACCAAAAGGATTCTTATTAAAAATAATAAACAAGCATTGTACATTTTTTCTAAGATCAATAATTTACAAATTCCAAAATAAACAAACCAGACTCGACATTTCGTGAATGTCGTGAATGTTTCATTGAGATCCCTATTGCATGATTATTTCACAGTTCGAAGGATGGTAATCTCTTTCAGAATCAACCTTAGGTTATCACACTCGCTAAAATCGAAATACCTCAAATTTTTAAGCTTTACTATTTGAGAGGACAACGATTTGAACTTTATACAATGAATTAGGTTTAAAAAATGAAGGGAAGACAGATTACCTATGCGTTCACCCACATTTTCAATTTCATTCCAACTCAAATTTAGAAATTTGAGTTGTCTCAATTCCCATAATGATAATGGCAATGACTTGATTTGTGTACCGCCTACATCCAACACCCACACAGAAGTGAGGCCGCATAGAAATGATTCTGTAATTTCTTTCAATTCCAGTTTTCCAAGAAATAGAGTCACCAAGTTTTTACATCCCAATTCCATTACGGGGAGAAACCTAATATTACTACCCAGAACTGATAATCTCTTGCAGTCATGAATACCCGTGTCAGGAAATTGTAGAAACATTTGGCCTACCCTAAACATGCATTTCTCCATAGAAGTTTCTCCAATGCATATTTACATGTCGCGCACAATATCATGAACTGCAATCACATTTTATGGAGGTTGCACTTGGAATAAGTACCAATTTTAAAGAAACTAAACACAACAGTGTCCGATGTCTTTGGTCTTCACGAGGCCTTCTACCATCCACATTTGCACAAGTGGCTTTATAAAAAATGCAGTAGATTGAGGGAACATGGTACAATACAGAAAACGGTTTTTGAAATTAGAAGCGGGAAAATAATCGTAGCTCCATCTCAGTCACTGAAACAAAAATCAATTGATGCAAGGATGACCAACAATTGGGTCAATGAAATTCAAACTCTTCTCCATTTTCCTTAGATAAAGCTTCCACTCATCTTCATTGCTCTTGCCAATCATGGATGATGTTATTACATTTCTGGCGAGGGAAAAACCTTTACACTTGGTTGAGACTTGTTTGGCAATACTCTTTATTTTCTTAGGAACATGACCCCCTTCGGCATATTTGAAATCCACTTTGGAAAACAAATCCCATCCTTCATTTGTGGAAAAGGGTTTTATTTTCATGGACTCTTTCAACTTCATTTCTTCAATCAGATCTCTATTGCGAGTAGAGAATATGAATTTTCTCTCTCGGTCATGGTTAATACATCACCCAATTTTTCTAGATTGAATGTTGTCCACATGTCGTCTTAAACCAAGAAAATATTCTTGGCCCTCAGATATGCAGATAATATCATCATTAGCTTGTCAACATCTGTTTTGGCTAGCTCTAAATTGATTTCAAAAGCAATGGCACCCTGCAACTTCAATATAGGAAATCGAACAACAACAACCCAAATGATAGCATCAAAAGCATCACTAACCTCTTTGTGGGTATCGTATATTTTCCTAAGCAACGTTGTTTTTCCAACGCCAGATTCGGTGCCATATACATAGATTGTCGAAACTCAGGAAGATTTTGTGAGCAACTTCTTGATCTACATCTCATCCTGTCGTGGTCTAAAGAAGAAAATCAGTTGAGCATTGCAGAACACTAAATTTTTTTTGTGTAGTTCATTAAAGAGTCCATTGAAAGTTGTCGTCCACTTTCTGATTTGTCTTGAGAGTGTGACCTCGGAAAGTTTAGGTGCCTAATGTGTTCTAGGTCATCAAGGTTTGGGTTCTCTTTTATGAACTTTGTGCAGCAGAGAGAGGATTCCAATTCTAAAATTGAGATGAC
>LPNX010448429.1:34596-68926 GCA_001517045.1 Pseudotsuga menziesii | reverse complement strand
ATTTGGAGAGTACACTTGTCTCATTCTCGTTTAATCTTGGACAACGCCCATAAAATCAATCTGGACAATACACTTTTATCATTCTCATTCTCTTATGTAGATGAAAAGGCATAGATGGTAGTCCACCCAAAATTCTAAGATATATACATCGTCCTAATTAATAACCATGTGAGAAGCTTTTTAAATATTCATTTTTATCTTAAATGTTCAAACATCATATCCACCTAAACTCACTTATACTTCAGAAGTATACTAGTTTATATAGAAAAAACAATATTAGCTATTAAATTTCAAAATTTACACAAAATTTTCAAATATTAAAAAGACATAAATTTTTTAAATTTTAAGTATTTTTATTGATTGAATATTAAAAAATTAAACTTCAAAAAAATTATAATTTAAATTAGATTTTATATAATTTTATCAAACTTTTATATAATCATTATAATTTAATCCAAAATTATGACAATAGAATGTTAAATATTGTTTTTAAAAGTTGTCCAATAATCTTAGCCGTTTAAAATAAAGCAAAAACATGCTAGTTTTTATATGATTTTATCAAAATTACATATAATCATTAATATTTAATCCAAAATTATGAGAATAACATGTTAAATATTGTTTTAAAAAATTGTCTAATAATCTTAACCGTTAAGCAAAAACATGTTAAATATGGTTTTAAAAATTTGTCAAATAATCTTAACCGTTTAAAGTACAGGAAAAACATGTGAAATATTGATTGAAAAATTTGTCAAATAATCTTAACCGTTTAAAGTAAAGAAAAAGAAAGCATAACATATATGTTTCATGTTAAAGATACAAAGCGTATTGTTATCATTTCATTCCTTTTAGAGGGCTTCTATCGATGCCATTGCTTACTTCGGGAATCGTATTAAAAATATGTCAAAATGTGTATGAGAAAAAAATATGTGGTGATAGTGTTTTTATGTTCTTTTTTCAGAAGAAAAAATACCAGCCTTTGATATTCATATGAATCAAAAGACATCTTAGACAATGTACATGATGATGACAATACAGTCCAACCCCACTCAAAACAACATAAATAAGTGCAAGACAGCAGGACAGTCAGCCTATAAAGGAGAAGAAATAACAAAGTCTGATCATCGCAGACTTTTTTCATCATCCCTGAATCTCAGGTCAGCAATTTTCAAATAGGTCTGACGTGTCCTGCAAACATACAATCCATGGAGCATAACAGCTAGCATAATATCCCCCAAATCAGGAAATATAAAGGAAATACAATATCAAAATCTAATGCTGTAAAATAAAGACAGCCATCAAAAAAGTGAATAGTGGCCATCACTAATGACCTTCCCATCAAAAGTTTTAGAGAATAGTCCTGTACCAACATCCAAATTAAGTGCCCTTTTTGAAAGATCATCAGCTAGCATATTATGTTCCCAGAAAATATGATTGAAGGTCACCGGTGGGCCAAGTTGAATCATAGTGAATATCTCATCACACCAATGTTTCAATGTGGGAGCATGAAGTGCTGAAAGTCTATTTACCTATGAAATAATCACCATGGAATCACCGAAGATCATCTGAATGGGAAATCCCATCAAATAGCAAACTCTGAGAATGGACCATAGAGCTAACAGTTCACCACGGGTGTTAGTGCATAACCCACAGCCCACAGAAAAACTGAAATAATGGGTTTCACTAATATAGATCACAAACCCAGCACCTCCCAAATGCAATTGATACTATTTCACTTAATGATACTAATTCACTTTGATAGCCTTTATTCCTAAGTTTGACTTTCCTAAATCTTTTGAATACTTCGGGCCTATTTCTGTGAGTAATTGTATATATAAAATTATTGGTAACGTCATTTCTGTTCGTATCAAGAAGGTTTTATGTTTGGTTTCCTTCCGAAGAGACAAATACATGATGCAGTGGGGGTCATTCAAGAAGGATTGCATACTATTCATAGTAAACATTTGAAGTCTATGGTTTTAAAATTAGACCTTTCTAAAGTCGATGATCAAGTGAGTTGGACTTATCTTCGGGTTATCCTATCTCAGATGGGTTTTGCAATGTCCTTTATTACCTGGGTCATGGGGAGTCGTTCTTCTATTTCTTTTGCCATTTTGATTAATGGAGCTACATCCTCTTTCTTTAAACCTGGTCGAGGGCTTCGTCAAGGCTTCCCTTTAGCTCATTTGTTGTTCCTTATTGTTGTGGAAGGTCTGGGTAGAGCTATACTTGATCTTAAAGATCGTGGGGTTTATAATGGTCTTTCTTTTGGCAATGGGATCACTTTAACCCATGTACTTTTTGTTAATGACGTCGTTTTGGTTTCTGATGGATCAGAACAATCGTTAATGTCTTTGCAAGAGGTTTTGAATTGTTTTTGTAAAGCCTCTGGTATGGTGATTAATGAAGACAAATCTTCTATTCTACATGTTGGTTTCGATGATCCTGAGATTCTTCTTTTACAAGATGTTTTCACTTTTCCCTTAGCTAAAATTGAGAATGGTTTAAAGTATCTTGTTTTTATTCTGAAACCGTGCAGATATCTTATTGGGGACTAGGATTGGTTGATTTCTAAAGTGGAGAAAAGGGTTAAAAATTGAAGTTTCTGTTGGCTGTCCAAAGGTGGAAAACTTATTTGGATAAAATTTGTTCTTGAGGCTACTACGGTATACTGGATGCAATTCTGGATCCCGATGAGTGTTATTGAAAAGATCAGAAAAAAATTGTTTAAAGTTTTTATGTGCTGGTAATGATCTCTCTGGTTTACCTTGGACTTCTTGGAGGTATTTGGCCAATTAAAAGTTTCTAGGAGGTTGGGCTCTTAAAATTCTTGTTTTATTTGCAAAAGCCCTTGCTGATAAGAGTGCCTGGAATATCATTCACGGAACTGAGCTTTGGGTTCAAATTTCTATACAAAAGTATATTCGTCCTTTATCCTTGCTTGATTGGATCAGAAGTTCAGTCAAACAGAAACGAAGAATCTCTACTTGTTGGAAAGTGGTTTTATGGTATTTTGATTTAAATGGAAACTATATTGTTTGGAAGGTTGGCAACGGGGCTGAGGTACGTATTGGAATGGATCCATACATTGGTTGTCTTTGGAGACATCTTTTACCTGCTCATTTGATTGGAAGGATTCATTCTTTTGGGTTTTCTTTTTTGAAGGATATAGGTTTTCCTGGTATGAATTTATTTCAGGAGCAAGATTGGTTATCTGCTGATGCTGTTGGTATTGTGGATATACAAGATATGGCTTCTTAGAACAAATTTTTTGTTGTTCTTAAAACCAGTAATACAATGTTAATAAACTCTGAGGATGAGCTAGTATGGATCCAATCCAAATCTGGAATTTATTCTCCTAAAGCTGGATACATGCAGCTCATAAATGATAGGAATGTAGTGGAGATCTGTTGGTGGTGGAAGGAAATTTGGAAATTTAAATGTCGTCTTAAGACAAAAAAATTTGCCTGGTTTTTATTGTCTAATAAGGCATTAACTTGGGATGTTCTTTGTAGAAAAGGAAGGGAAGGGTCGGGCAAGTGTTATTTATGCAAAGAGAATGGAGAGTCTAATTTACATTTAGGTGTGGAGTTCCCATACATTAAAAGTGTCTGGAGGGAAATTGAATCTAAGGTACATTTAAACAATTTATGGATGGGTGAATTTGTGGAAGTTTGTCTTAACATTTGGTGTCTTAATAAGGACTTAAACGTTATAAGATCTTTACCTATTATTGTCCTTTGGTTCATTTGGAAGGCAAGGAATTAGAGTTGTTTTGAGGATTTTCTCCCTCTTCCTTTCTAGGTTTCATCTCTTTGTTTGGGTATGTTGAGATCCATTCCACGGGGAAACATTGTTATAAAAACCAGATTGGTGGTTGCGGAATCCATTGACAAAACTTTTCCTTGGGGCTATTTTGATGGTTTGGTTTCTGGTGATCCAAAAAAATTTGGAGAAGGAGGAATCTTATATTTTTTCTGAAGATCGCTTTATTTCTTTTAAAGTTGGTCTTGGGAAGGGATCTAATAATTATGTTGAACTTCTTGGTTTAAAATTGGTTCGTAAGTTGGCTTTGGATAATAATATTAGTAAATTCCAAGTTTTTTGGTGATTGTCAGCTTGTTATTAACTGGGTTAATGGACTGTACAGAATGCATAATCTATTGCTTTCTCCATTGCTTTCTAAAGTTATCATGTTTTTGGAATGTTGGATCCATTAGTCTTTAAGCACATATACAGGGAAAGGAATTTTGAAGCAGATGGCTTTGCAAAAGATGGTTCTCTGGTTTGGGAAGGAGCTTGGTGATCATGATCTAGACTTTTGAGGATTTTTTTGATTAAAACTTTAATTTGAAACCTTTAGATGTATGACTATGTTCCTTCTGTAGGGCTGGTGGTATGGATTTGGTTTTTTTTTACAGATATGATGTAAGTCTTTTTGACAGTTTTGTGGCTTATTTGGACTGAGACTCTGTGTCTCCTTACTGAATAGTGAGTTTACTATATTTTTTAGCCTTTGGTTTGTATAGATTGTATACTTGGAAGAAGGATGTATTTAGATTGCATCGGGGATGATTTTAAGGAACCATACTTATTTAAAAGTGTATAAATGTTGGCGAATATTACCGATTCTTAAAACGCTAACTATAAAATGATTGGCTATATTTTTCAAAAATTATTTTAATTTCCAAGGATTTTATATCGTTCAGATATTAATTTGGTGAGTTTTAGGGTGGAAAAATTTTACCTCGTCAAAATTGGGCGAAACAGGGTGTTGGGCCCAGAATTGGCCTCTTTTGACCACCCTTAATTACATCTTCTTGTTCTATCCTACCCCATTGAGCATGCCAAATAAACGTTTTACCCCTACTCTACTCTTCAAACGACCAAGTTATGACTGGTCATTGTTTTATTTTATTAATACTTATGATTGTGATAATTAAGGCTTCGTATATCTCAATGCGCTAACATATGATGGTTTATAAAGGTATTTTGAGATATATGGACTGCAGGAAGATTGGGCTGAACAGGATACGAAAAGGATGGGCATTCATCACTCAAGTTGATCCCCATCCATCCTATCATTACCCAAGGAATGCGGTTCCAGTGCGATATCCCGGACAAAGCTGTGTCAAGGTAGCTATAATAGAATGCGTTAGACTTGGAGGTCAACAGTGCATTGCTACTTGTGTGTAGCCGTAATCTAAAGATATCGTCACTCTTAGGGCGATTAACAGTTTTCCTATGTTTCCTATTTTTCATCCTGCCATGTTTGTAACAGCTGTTGTCATTTAGGGCGCCTGAAGATCAGGGATCTTCATGGCTGCCCCATAATAGGATAGGATGTTATGATTTACATTGTATAAATATGGAGAACTGTTTCAAGCCAGGGGTTGCTGAACATATAATCAATTCATTGTATTAGCTGCGAGGAGGAATTATGTGATAACTCTGTCTTTTAATACAAGGAGTTACTTCTAATCTAAAGGTTTTTACGTGTGTTCAGCCAGCATCTCTGTCTGAAGGCTGGGCCCACCTTCCATAGGGATCGCTGAGTTAAATTAGGCCTTTTCAATTATTTTGTTGTGTGATGTTATGTTAATTTTATTTCTTCATAGGAAGTTGTAACAAGTGTGGATTTATAGTGTGTCGTGATTGCATTCCTTGGATACCTGTAGTGGCATAGTGTGACAGTCGACTGAGTAGGTAATTATTTATTATGCAATTCTTGTGGTAACTGTAACAGCTCTGTTCATCGTTAGATCTTTTAGTTGTCATTTCCATGAATATTTGCAGCTTGTCTCTTATTTTTATGATTACAGAATTTCATTCCTGTAATTCAGTTTCCTAGAATAGCTGAACTCAATATCTGTATTTTGAATTCCTAGATCAATATTCAATTTATGTTTTTCGATTCCTAGGACAATCAGATTAGATAGTTGAGTTAATCATTAAGTGGTGTGAACAAGATTCCTCTTTATCTGCAATTGTAATTTAGATGTGACTTTTATTTCTCCATTCTTAGATCAAGACATAGCAGAAGGTAATTGTGATTGCATTCCTTAGAAGGTAACTAGATTAATTAGATTCTTGGGATGAGCATAGCCGAACAGAGGATAGTATTGTTCAATTACAGTGATTTCGTGTTTAAGCATATACTGTGCATGTTATCCTTGAAATACAAGACTTTCCCAGGTTGACAATAAATATTGTACACTCTGTATGTTAGTTGTAATTCACTTGCATATTGGGTGCCCGACATTTTGGCGCCGTTGCCGGGGAAGGATAAAGATTAAACACCATCATTATTTGCATCCTGTAATTGTTTCTATTCAGTATTTTCCATTTTTCGTTGTGATGATTTGGGTTGCATGAATACAAGAAGGGTAAAGCGTGATCATCTTTCAACTCCCAAAACCCCACAAAATACTAACAGTGCAAGTGGTTTGGGTCATGGTCGAGGTCCATAATTGGGCAGAAGGACATTCATTAACGATCTTGTTGACAAAACTGATTCATCCACCAGGGCTTGCCATCAGGAAATGCCTATCAGAAGAATCCCTGCCAATCCTGGGGCACCAGCATCATGGTCCACAGTGGAGAACCCACGAGTAGCCACGACTTCCTCAAATATCCCTGTAGGAGAGGACAAAGCTGGTACAACCGGACCTGTTGGTAGAATCCCGATCTACCACATTTACGGGAAGGTTGTAGCTGAAGAAGAGTGGACACAGTTCCACCAAAAGATTGTTGATCAGTGGAAGAACGAAGAAAATAATGAGGAGAAGAACGAACAAAGAAAGAAACAAAGAAGAGAAAACAGAAGAAGGAATGAGTAACAGACACGAATCTGACAAGGAAGTGGCAATGGGGGAAAACCATGATCATGAAAATCATTCCCTACCTGAAGGAACGGTGGCTACACTTCAATTCCCAATTCAACAACCAGAAGGGACAGCCCCTATGAAAAATATATCACCATCTATGTTGCCTCACTTCCATGGAAAAGCGGCAGAGGACCCAGACGAATTTCTTTTCAAGTTTGATATCCTCTATCGCAGCTACGACTACATCACCGATGCACAAAAGATGAAGCTCTTCCCTGCCACTCTGAAGGACAATGCATTACGCTGGTTCATGAGCCTAGGAGGTGGAACTGTCACTAATTGGGACAAGATGAAATAGGTGTTCCTGGAGAAATATCAGGAATATTGCAACACCAAAGACAAAAGAGAAGAATTGTTCAAAATGGTGCAGAAGGAAGATGAGAGTCTGGAAGATTTTGTAGAAAGGCTCTTATACAATGTGCAAAGAGCTGGACAAATGAACAAGGGGTTAGATGTGCTCAAGATAATCCTGCTTCGCAGGATTATGGATGATTGCCTAGATATGTTAAACCTGTTAGGAAAGGGGGATATCTCCAAGGAATATTTCGAAAAGATCGTGGAATTATGAAAAAGGTACTCCAGGGGATCTTCCAGGAATAACAGGTGGGACAAACGGGATAAGCTAGAACGAGATGTCTTCGACAGAACTCAGAAGTCATCTAATGGAGGAGCCACCCGTGCAGAGATAGGAAACCTCCTTGAAAATTTTAAAACATAAATGATGTGCTCTGTCTCCTTGGAAATCAACATCCTGAGGGAAAAGAAAAAACATACAATAGAGGACCTCACACTAGGTATGTTCTGCCCTCAATGTAGAAAGAACCACCCTATGAGGGAGTGCCCGCTTGACAAGGTAGAGGTGTGTCAGCTGTGCGAGCTGAACCACGACACAAAAGAATGCCCCTCACTTCCCCAAGTAAAGGTTGATATGCAGGCATAAACTCCAGAGGTGGAACCGGCCTACTTCATTGCGCAAAAGAAACCTTGGCAGCCTCGAAACCAAGGTATGACCCCGGACTCATTTCCATTTTTGAATAATATGAAAAATGTGAATACACAATTCTATTCAACTTATTCCCAGTGGAACCCTTCTCAACCTTCAATAAAAAAATTATAACTCATGGAATCCATGGACACAGCCACCACACCAACCTACTTCTTGGTCTCCTAGATGGAGGAATTTCCATCCAAGGAACCAGTTTCCTCAACAACCTCCACATCAACAGCCACTATATCCTCCTCAATATCCTCAATACCCTCATCAGCAGTCGCAGCTGCAGTTACAGAACAATTCTGTCCCTAATGTACCGATATGACCTCAGCTGCCTGGTCAACCTAATCCTAACCCAAACAATAAAACAGTCCATCAATTTGAGACTGTCAACATTCCTGTCTACTCCCTTTCTCCTGTTCCTTGCAACGATATTCATTTACAGTCAGGGAAAATAGTAGAGCCTGTGATCATAAAATATGTTCCACCCTCTGTACATGAAGAAGGGGTGAATCCACAGCATCTATCTGATACAACCCCCATTATTGAAGATGCTAAACATCCCACAATTGGGACGGTTGAAACTCAAAATGATAAAGCGATACATAGCCTACCCAGCTGATTAGGAAACCACCGTATCCTGAGAGATTAATACTACCAAAGACAGGGGGACAACCTCAGTTTAACCTCTTAGGAGAGTTAAAGAATCTTTATGTTAAAATCCCCCTCCTTCAAGCTCTTCAAGATGTACCTATCTATGCTAGAACTGTTTGGGACCTGTGCACAAAGAAACCAGGGAGGAAGCCCAGAGATCCTCCCACTGTCCACATCATAGGGAAATTATCTACATTAATAATAGGAAAAACCCTGTTGGCCAAGTATAACGACCTTGGGAATCCCACTGTCACTGTGCAGATTGGGCATACACAGATACCCAACGTACTAGTAGATTTAGGAGCAGCGATTAATGTCATGACAATTGAGACTGTAATAAAACTTGGGCTCACTAATATTAGGCCAACCCCCACTATTTTAGAATTGGTAGATAGATCCACCATTAAACCTGAAGGAACTATGGATGATCTCGTCATCTCAGTTGACTCATGGGAGTATTTTGCTGACTTCTTGGTTTTACAACCTAAGTCACAGCTGGGAGGACACCCATTGATCTTGGGAAGGCCTTGGTTGGCCACAATTGATGCTTGCATCAACTGTCAATCTGGGTCGATGACCATATCTGATAGCACCGAGACTAAGAACCTCACTCTCTATCCTCCAGCTCGGCCGAGTCTAGAAGCTAAAACTTCTTTTTGGATGGATCCAAAGGAAGAGGAGGGTGTTTAGCCATTATTAACTATAGGGAAAGCCTTAACTTTTAAATATGAAACTGAAGATGGTGCCATTAATAACTTCATCAATGAACCCACCTCAGTCAATAAAGAAGTTTATCAAATCCTGAACATTACTCTGGGTAAGGAAGAACAAGAAAATCTCACAGAAGAAGCACTAGTCGATGACACACACATAATCCCAGTATTGAAAAATTTTGAAAAGTATTCACATTGAAGTAGAGTCTAGAAAAACCTTGAATATTAACCCCAACCTCTCCTTAGATGAACAGAAGCGCTTGATCAGTCTCTTGAAAGAACACAAGGGGGCATTCGCCTGGGAGTATATAGACATGAGGGGTATTCCCTCCAACCTGTGCACCCATCATATTTATATTAAAAGCAACTCCCGGCCTATGTGTCAGCCTCAACTACAAATGAACCCCAATCTTAGGGACATAGTGAAGGAAGAAATTCAGAAACTCTTGGAAGCAGGATTTATATATCCTATTTCAGACAGCGAGTGGGTCTCCCCGCTTGTAATTGTACCCGAGAAAAATAATAAATGGAGAGTCTGTGTCGACTATAGGGAGCTGAACAAAGTCACACAAAAATACCACTTTCCCTTTCCCTTTATTGATCAAGTACTCGACACCCTATCAAGGAATAATTTCTTCTCCTTCTTGGATGGGTTTAGCGGGTACAATCAGATTCAGATTGCTCCTTAAGACCAAGATAAAACTACCTTCGCTTGTCCGTGGGGAACGTTTGCTTACAGAGTGCTTCCCTTTGGTTTATGTAATGCACCAGCAACGTTTCAAAGAGATGTAATCAGCATGTTTTTTGAATTATTTAATGACAGTATGGAAATTTTTATGGATTATTTCACTCCTTATGGCAAGGATTTTGAAGAAGCATTGGAAAATTTGAAAAACGTTTTAACTTGCTTTGAATAGACCCAGCTCTCTTTAAGCACTGAAAAGTGCCATATGATGATGAGTGAGGGAGTAGTATTGGGGCACTTCACCTCTATTGATGGAATTCAGGTGGACCCCTCAAAAATCAAGGTGATAAAAAATATACCTACTCCTGCAACTCAAAAAGAGGTGTGAAGTTTTCTAGGACATGCTAGATACTACCAAAGATTCATAGAAAATTTTTCCAAACTTACTTCTCCTTTGTTTTCATTGTTAATGAAGGATGTGCAATTTGTTTGAAGTGAAGCTTGCCATACAACGTTTTTTAAGCTTAAGGAGAAGCTTTCCACAGCTCCTATCTTAAGAGGGCCCAATTGGACCCTACCCTTTCACATTTCTTCAGATGCTTCTGATATCGCTATTAGAGCAGTTTTAGGACAGCAGGATGGTCAAGTACCTTATGCAATTTATTATATTAGTAAAAACTTAGCCCCTGTTGAACTTAATTATACTGTCACCGAGAAGGAATCCTTAGCTATTGTCTACTCCATTAACAAATTTCGACACTACATTACTGGGTATCCTACATTTGTGCACACTGACTACTCTGTCATTAAATATCTAATGAACAAACCCGTCACTAATGCCAGAGTGACTAGATGGCTCTTATTATTACAGGAATTTGATATTACCATCATAGATAAACCTAGAAAAGAAAATGTTGTCGTTGATTTTTTTATCTCGTTTCACTAACAGTGATGATAATTTGCCTGTTGAGGACTCTTTTCCAGATGAACATTTATTCGCAGTTTCAGCTCATTCCCCTTGGTATGCAAATGTCGCTAATTACTTGGTTGCAAGAAAGCTTCTGGCACATATGTCTAAAAGAGAAAAGAGAAAAATCATCTAGCAAAGTGCCAGGTATTGTTGGGTAAACGGTCATCTCTTTTACAAAGGTCCTGATCTTGAAATCAGAAGATGTGTAAGGGAAGATGAAATCTTTCATATACTGAAGGCCTACCATGATGAACCTTATGGGGGACACTTTGCAGATAGAAGGACATGACACAAAGCGTTGAGGATGGGCTACTATTGGCCAACTCTTTTCAGGGATGCAAAAAGATATGTTCAGTCCTATGATAGCTACCAAAGGATGGGTCAGCCCAATAGATTAGATCAAATGCCTTTGTAACCTCAATCAATAATTGAACCATTGGATAGATGGGCTCTGGATTTCATTGGCCCTATCAACCCTCATTCCAAATAGAAAGCTTACATCTTGGTATGTACCGATTATATGACCAAATGGGTAGAAGCTGTAGCTCTGGCGAAGGCTAACGACCAGGCTGTGATCGAATTTCTATACAGTGAAATCTTTACCCGTTTTGGGGTACTTAAGGAAGTAGTTACTGATGGGGGACCGCATTTTATGTCGCATCAATTTGAAGCTCTACTACGGAAGTATCATGTTCAGCATAGGGTAGCTTCACCTTACTATCCCCAAGCCAATGGCCAGGTGGAAAGCACTAATAAATTTATTGAAGCCATCCTTACCAAGACAGTTAAGAGCCATCGTAGAGATTGGGCTAACAGGCTTCCGGAAGCACTGTGGGCATATCACACCACTTGGCGTAACACCACAGGTTTCTCTCCTTACGATTTAGTGTATGGAAAAAGTGTCATCTTCCCAATTGAATTTGAAATCAAGACCCTGAAGACGGCCACCGAAGTAAACCTGGATGTAACTGAAGCCCAGAAAAGAAGATTGAATCAATTGAATGAACTGGACGAGAATCGGTTAGCTGCAGTGGACCAGATAATGTTAATTCAACAACAGAGATCCAATTGGCATGACTGATTCATTAAAAAGAAGGTCTTCTATGAGGGAGACTGGGCTCTTTTATACGATTTCAAATTCAAAAGAGATTTCAAGGGAAAATTATGCACAAGATGGCTGGGCCCATAGCTAGTAGACAGGGTATTTGATAATGGCACAGTCCGCCTGGTAACTATTGATGAAAACCACGTACCATTATTTGCTAATGGTCACAGGCTGCGATTGTACCGTAAACCAATTTCAAAGGATGCATTTATTTCACAAATTGCCGTTGATCCAGATTACCAGCTAGCACAAGGGAAGGAATTTCTCTCTGCCTCTGTCAATTTTTAATTAATCACTGTAAATCGCACATGAATCATTGTACATAAATAATTGCTATTTTTTTTCTTCATTATGTTATCTTTTCTTTTTGCACTTGATCTTTTTTTTTCTCTGTTGTTTTTCCAAAATTTGCAAGGACGCGCCCAAGGATGAGGGTCAGATCGGGGCTGTCAATCAGAAGTCATTTTTCTGTGCCTTCCTGCACCATGAATTTTTTTATTTTTTTCCTTTTTATTTTCCCTTAAATAAATTTGTCGTAGCTATGACACCCATTTTCCGGCAGCCGCAACCCATTTTTCGACAGCTGCGACACCCATTTTTTGGCAGCTGCTGCACCCATTTTCCGGCAGCTGTGACACCCATTTTCCGGCAGCTGCTGCACCCATTTTCTAGCAACTGCACCCATTTTTTAGCAGCTGCGACACCCATTTTTCGGCAGCCGCAACCCATTTTTCGACAGCTGCAACCCATTTTTCAGCATCTGCGACACCCATTTTCTGGCAGCTGCAACACCTTTTCCGGCAGCTGCGACACTGTTTTTCGATGGCTACAACACTGTTTCCGGCAGCCGCTGCATCATGAAACTCCACCTTCTTCCATTCCCACATGTTGTGACCCCGTTTCACTTTTGACCATAAAACCCGTTTCCCGTCGCTCCAGCACAGTCACTTTCCGTCTGCTTAACATTTTTCTTCCCTTTTTTTCGGCAGCTGTGACATCTCTTCCGGCAGCTACGACATCTTTTTCGGCAGCTGCAACTTCGCTATATTTAGTTGATTTTTCTAGCATTGAAGGCCACGTCTCTACTTCGATTTCTTTATGACCTATGGCTGTGACTCCTGTGTTATTAGCAGATATTTTTGCATGCCATCAACTCCTCTAGATATGGCTCTGATTCCTCATGCTGGCAATCCAACCCATAATGTGATATTTCTCATATTTTTGACCATTTTGACACGATGGTTTTTTCTTCATCGACGGAAAGAATTATTGCAGTACCTCCGTAATAATGATTATATTTAATGACTGCACAGCACACAAGTTCGGCTTCCACAATGTCTGCAACCACACGTTTTATTATTCTCCGAAGGACATCCAGCACGCATTTTTGAAGGTAGGGCTTTGATTAACCACTTGATTAAGTATCAATATGATTTAACAATGTCAGTCGTACCTCCCTTTTTATGCCCTTATTGCATCGATTAACTCTTTGCCCGTGCGACATAAAGACTAATTATGCTACCTAATAACCACCACCTTTCCCAATTTGGAATAAAATTTCAAATAATCCGGTGCGTTAAAACTTTCCAAATTTGCCTAACTCTCCTCTCAGCGGTCCATGCATACTCTGTGCTGTAACCTCCATTGTCGAAGTCTGTAATCTGTTGAACCACAAACTAATTCTGAAGTCAGAAACATGGGGATTCCGGCTCGTTATGAACCTTCAAACACACGAGAGCTCAGGAGAAATGCTACAGTCTTCGCTATCTTTCAAACTGCCGGGTGGATGGAATTTTTCGAACGTCTGAATGGATTTCACTGTGAAGAAGCCTTGCAATTTGCTTTGAACCTCACAGAAACTCACTCAGAGGTTTGGGGATTGCGCATTGAAGTTTCTGAAGCCATTATGGCTGAGGTCACTGGTATTCCTCAGGTGGGAAGGGCTTGGTTTGGACATCGAGTCCCCACTATTGCAGCAGTACAACACTTTCTAATAAAGGGGGAATAGGTTCAAACGACAAAAGGGGGATATTATTACAGTCATTACCACAACCATGGAATGAAGTTGCTATTTTTCTCAAGAAATATATCACCTGTGAAGGTAGGTACCAAACCGTTTATAATTCTGAATTCCCTTTACTATCTCGTCTCCGTCATAGGGTTCTGTTAAATATTCCTTATTATTTGCTCAATGATTTGTATCATATGGCGGGGTTTGTTCAAGTTTCCAAACATCCACTCACCTCACTGACCCACCATGGCCTCATTAAATTAATCATCTTAAGGACCCTTGCTCAACACAATATAACCTGGGAGCAATTCACATCTCAAGTTCAGGAACCCACTCCTTTGCCCAATATCCCAATAGAAGAAGAGCAGGTCCATCCACAATTGGGGGGAAATGAAGCACAACAGGAGGATCGAAGCCCCTCCAATATAGTTGGGGGGGAAGATGAGACTATATCAGAGGATCAACCAGGGCACAAGCAGAACAGTTGAGAGAAGATGTACATAAAAACCCTGTGGAAGAACTAAATAATAGGGTAGCTCTGACAGCAGAGGGTGAAATTGGAGCAGCATTAGATGCTGCGACAATTGAACCCGAAGATGACAGAGCCATGGCAACAGAATAAAATACTGAGCTGGTGATCATTGAATCCTCACCCGAGTGGGGAGGAACTTTGATTGAGGAAGAAAATCCCAAGGAACAAGAAAATGATGGAACTGGGAACATTCCTTCTACCTCAGCTGTGAATCCAGAAACTCCAGCACCACAAAGAAAAAGGAAGAGATCAAACGATGAAATTAAGATATCTCCACCAATACAAGGAAAAGAACCAGGTCGATTGCAGCAGCAGAAGCAGCAAGGAAAAGATGGGAAACCTTAGAAGCACAAATTGAGTTCCCCATTCTTGAACCCAGGCCAATTGATGCCCCACAAGGGTCGATTGAAGAAGAACCCCAAATTGAAGGACTTCTGTTCGAAAATAGGCTATTAAAAGAGGAAGTCCAAACACTCAGAAGGGAATTGAAAAATTGGAAAGAAGCATGCAGAAAACAGGGTGAAAGGAAGCTGCACACATTGGTGGAGGCTACGGATCAATTGGAGGGACCAAATCCTATCGATCCTGGCAATGAGGAAGAAAGAGTGGTCTGTCCCACCTGTGGAGAAATCTTTAAGGAAGCAGGCCACAAGATTGTAATTCTTGCCTATACAACACAACAGTCTGCACCTACAATGGAGGAAGTTGCAGAGAAAGAAGATGTTGTCACACAAGAACCAGCATCTTTAAATATTCTTGTTGAAGTTGCCACTAACTCTGGGATAGAGGAACCAAGGGATGAAGTTATTCCTGATTGTGGGGATGAAGATTGCACTATGACCTCGGAGTCCTCCCATGACACAAAAATGATAGAAGTGGAACCACAACAGCAAGGCAATGATGGGATTGAACAGGGTGTTGTCACACAAGAACCAGCATCCTTGAATGTGCTTGTCTAAGTGGCTGACCAGATGGGAGGAGAACCAGGGATTGAGGGCACTCTGGAGTTTAATAAAGAATTCTGTACTACGACTCCAGAATTGTCTCATGACACAGAAATCATAGAAGAGGAGCCACAATAGCAGGGAGATGAAGAAGTGAGCCAAGATGTTGTCACACAAGAACTAACATCCTTGAAGGTTGTAGTAGGGACTCTTGAAATGCAATGAGAAAATAACCCTGAAGTGGATGTCATTCCTAATATGTATTGAAGTGAAGATGAACAAGTTCAAACACAGTCCTCAGGTGATACTAAAATACTTGAGGAGCAGCTGCATACTGAAGAAGACATCCAATCTGAGCAGCAGGAGGAAAAAGAAGAACAGGGCTCTGTCACACAAGAACGAGTATCCTCACAGCCTTTGGCTGAGATAAGAGCTGATAATTAGGTAGAAAATGGAATTAAAATTTAGGAGGAAGTTGCTCCACAAGAACCAACGTCCTCACAGTCAGCTACCAAAATTTCCACGAGAGAACCCCAGAAAGAGGACGTTGTTACACAAGAACCAACGTCTCCAAGAGTGGTGGATGTTGTTACTGAAGAGAGTCCAGAAAAGGTTACTATCACACAAGAACCAACACCCCCTGAGATAGCTTCAGATGTGAAGGGTATCCAATGTGACACATCAGGAGATAAGGTGTGGATTGATCCCCTTCAAAACTTCATCGACCTAGATTCTGAGAAGGAGGAGCATCATGAAGAATAAATCCTGAACCTTACAACATAAGTCTCAATTCTGAGAATGGAGGTAATAAAATGGAAGAGCCAGGTGGAGGAATACCAAGGAGGGATAATTTCCCTTACTGAGCATAAAAAGATTATCAGGAGACTGGAGGAGAAATGGGAAGAAGAACATATGACCCAGAGACTTCGAGAGGAAGAGCTACAGAGCAATTTAAGGGAGTTGAAAAAGTTCCAGTTTATGTAGAAGGAAAAAGATCAAATGTATGCTCTCTCTCAAGAACTCCTGGGCATTAGGGTACCTTCTTCTTCTTACCCTGTATTCCTATTTCAACAGTTTGTTTGGTTGAAGTTGAGAGCTGTGAAAGAATGGAGGTCATTTGAGATAACGACCTCATCAAAAAATTTGGAAACATTTTTAAGAAGTAATTTTGAATATCAAAATTTGCTGTGTGAATTATATTTGCATGAGATGGCTTGCCCTCTGGACCGCCATTCAAATCCTATCCCTTTTTAAGAGGATGTTCAGTTGAGGGCCTTTGCTTCTTTTGTGAGCAATCATGCTCAATGGGAAAGGTCTTTTCAAACCTTTTCTCATAATGAAGCTCACTCTAACCTGTGGGTTCGAAGTGAGCCTCAAAATCTGAGTATTCTTCTTGCTCGACATAGGAGTTTGCTTTCATGCCCCATCCAGGCTCAGCACATAATGGAACTGCAGGAGGAAGTTATTTCTACTTTTTACCAATCATATTTCTATACACCAACAAGCAGCATTGGAAAGAAGTAAGCACAGATGGCAGGTTTCCTCTCCTATACTCAGGAGCAGAGACCCCTTTTATTTTAGAAATTTTGAATAGGCACTTTCTAGGGTCGAGGGTTATGTTGGATGTATCAGGGAATGTGGGGCTAATTGGTTGGGTCTGAAATTTAAATTTCCCCTCATCTGGTGGCCGACAAAACCGTATAGGATGGACATCTCACTAACCAAGGCATAGGAGCAGCAATGCTGGAGATATTGGATTGCTCACAAAGGGTTCGTAGAAAAAGAAGGGACGTCTGAGTTCCCCTACAACTTCTCTTCTCTCCATGAACAGAGCTCAGTACAACATTCGGATTCAGAGTAATGAAGGTTGTTGCATGAGGACATACAACAGAATAGTTGGGGGAAGATGTTGGGCCCAGAAATGGCCCCTTTTGACCACCCTTAATTACCTCTTCTTGTTCTATCCTACCCCATTGAGCATGCCAAATAAACGTTTTACCCCTAATCTACTCTTCAAACCACCAAGGTATGATTGGTCATTGTTTTATTTTATTAATACTTATGATTGTGATAATTAAGGCTTCGTATCTCTCAATGTGCTAACATATGATGGTTTATAAGGTATTTTGAGATATATGGACTGCAGGAAGATTGGGATGAACAGGCTACGAAAAGGATGGACATGCATCGCTCAAGTTGATCCACATCCATCCTATCATTACCCAAGGAATGCGGTTCCAGTGCAATATCCCGGAAAAAGCTGTGTTAAGGTAGCTATAACAGAATGCATCAGACTTGGAGGTCAATAGTGCGTTGCTGCTTGTGTGTAGCCGTAATCTGAAGATATCGTCACTCCTAGGGCGATTAACAGTTTTCCTATGTTTCCTATTTTTCATCCTGCCACGTTTGTAACCGCTGTTGTCATTTAGGGCGCCTGAAGATCAGGGATCTTCATGGCTGCCCCATAATAGGATAGGATGTTATGATTTACATTGTATAAATATGGAGAACTATTTCGAGCCAGGGGTTGCTGAACATATAATCAATTCATTGTATTAGCTGCGAGGAGGAATTGTGTAATCACTCTGTCTTTTAATACAAGGAGTTACTTCTGATGTAAAGGTTTTTACGTGTGTTTAGCCAGCATCTTTGTGTGAAGGCTGGGCCCTCCTTCCACAGGGATCGCTAAGTTAAATTAGGCCTTTTCAATTATTTTTTTGTGTGATGTTATGTTAATTTTATTTCTTCATAGGAAGCTGTAACAAGTGTGGATTTACAATGTGTCGTGATTGCATTCCTTGGATACCTGTAGTGGCATAGTGTGACATTCGACTGAGTAGGTAATTATTTATTATGCAATTCGTGTGGTAACTGTAATAGCTCTATTCATCCTTAGATATTTTAGTTGTCGTTTCCATGAATCTTTGTAGCTTGTCTCTTATTTTTATGATTATAGAATTTCATTCTTGTACTTCAATTTCCTAGAACAGCTGAACTCAATCTCTGTATTTTGAATTCCTAGATCAATATTCAATTTATGTTTTTGGATTCCTAGGACAATCAGATTAGATAGTTGAGTTAATCATTAATTGGTGTGAACAGGATTTCCCTTTATCTGCAATTGTAATTTAGATGTGACTTTTATTTCTCCATTCTTAGATCGAGACATAACAGAAGGTAATTGTGATTGCATTCCTTAGAAGGTAACTAGATTAATTAGATTCTTGGGATGAGCATAGCCAAACAGAGGATAGTATTGTTCAATTACAGTGATTTCGTGTTTAAGCATATACTGTGCATGTTATCCTTGAAATACAAGACTTCCCCGGGTTGACAATAAATATTGTACACTGTATGTTAGTTGTAATTCACTTGCATATTGGGTGCCCGACACAGGGCTTCAAAAAATCCAAATTGGCGAATCTTTTTTGGGAGAAAAACATGGAAAAATAGCCCACTCGGCTAAAATTCGCCCCTAAAATTATTCCTAGATTGCATACTTATGAAATCCGTGAAGATTTTCTTGATCATGGACAATACTAGTTTTTGGTATTTTGTTTATCTGATGAATGTAACTTTTCTTATATATAAAATTTTATGATTTTTTTTCTGTGGAAAAAAAATTCATAATGATACTATGATTTCATTCCTTCTAGATAGCTTTATGGATGTTAATTTTAAATATGTTAAATACCTTTTTGAAAAAATGATGTGATCAGTAGTATACGCCTATATGTTCTTGATACAAGGGAAATTTTGAATTTCATTCTCGAATTCCAGAAATTTAAAAGTAAAACCAATTCCATTAGGCTTCATATTCCTTCCTTCGGGCCTTTTCCAAGCAGATTTAGTGGATTTTGCACTTGTACAAGTTAGTATAGGCAATTCTCCTCTTAAATTTTTCTTTCGTGACCCCACTAAGTTTAAAATATTTTTGGTACAATGTTCTTGGCTCATATCTTCTCCTCCAGCTATATATGAATAGAGAATAGTCTTGATCAATCTCATAGATCAAAATTTGGCCACACCAGTATCTGTGCTAGTCAACTGTGAAGATGTTGTTGCAATGCAGTAGGACTATTGTTGTCCTTGGTGTCATGTCGTTGCTTGTTTCTATTCATGCACAGGTAATAAAATCTCTGTACTTCAATAGCCTCTGCCTTTCTGTTCCATTTTTTTCTTTCGGATTTCTGATTAGCAAGAAATAAATGATGGAGTCTCATGATTTGGTGAGCTAATGTTTTATACTTCTTCTAAAATTAATTGATCAGGAAGGAGAAAGAATAGAGAAACACTTTGTGTTGATACATAGACTTGGGTTATTGTTGATACATAGACTTGGGTAACCCAAGTCTATGTATCAACACAAAGTGCTTTCATATTCTTTCTCCTTCCTAATCAAAAGCATCACTAACCTCTTTGTGGGTATCGTAGATTTTCCTGAGCAACATTGTTTTTCCAACATCATCGGTGCCATATACACCGATCATCCAAACTTAAGAAGATTCTGTGAGCAATTTCTTGATATGTATCTCTTCATGTCTTGGTGTGAAGAAGGAAATCAGTTGAGCATTGCAAAACACTAAAATATCGTTGTGTATTTCATCAAAGAGTCCATTGAAAGTTGTCGTCCACTTTTTTATTTATCTTGAGGGTGTGAGCTCAGAAAGGTTAGCTGCTTAAGGTTTTCTAGGTCATCAGGGTTTGGGTTCTCTTTTATGACCTTTGCACAGTAGAGAGAGGATTCCAATTCCAAAATTGAGATGACAATACCAAGAAATTGTTGATGGACAAACGTATATTAGCTAGATGCCCAAGTACGAGATGCAGGAGTTTATTAGGAGTTTGGAGCAGTTTATTAAGAGTTCGAACGATTGAATTTGGACTAAGAATTAAGTGGTTAGAGTTGAAGTTAAGCTAATAATTGTAAAATCATTGGAGTTAAGCTAATAGTTGTATCTAATAATCGATGGAGTTAAGCTCGTAGTTGTATCTAATAATCAAATAGTTGAAGATTAATTTTAATTTTTACAATTATCATTAACTATACTTATCACATGTTAATTAAGATTTTTTTTTAATTATTAATTATTAATTTTGGACTAACGCCCATAGAATCAGTACACTTATCGCATTCTCATTTAATCTTGGACGATGCCTATAGAATCAATCTGGACAGTACATTTGTACCATTCGGAAGAAGATGAAAAATCATAGATGGTAGTCCACCCCAAAATTCTAAGATATATACGCCTATCAATGTAGTAATTATATGAGACTTGATTTGTCTATCTACACCTTAATTTTATAGATAAAACCCCTAAATGAAAAAATTTTGGCAAATTGAAATGTCAGAAAATTTGATGCAATACTTGCATAAATCCAGTGTTTTGGTTATTGCAACAAAGACTCAAATATTTTTAAAAATGGTAGCTCACACTACAGAGTCAGTTTGATAATGGTAGCTCTTGAAAACACCAACAACATTAGTCGTCAAGGCTGAGGTATTTCCTGTAAGAAGAAACACAACAAGATTCAATGCAAAAGAACAAACAAAACTCATGTCAAATGTCATGAAATCCCAATTATAATAGGAAACCCTCCTCATCTACAAAAACCCATGGAATGCTAAGGAAAATCAAGAAACAAGGAGCAACATAATACAAAGATGTTCTACAAAAACCTAGGGAATGCTAAGGAAAATCAGGAAACAAGGAGCAACATAATACAAAGATGTGATGGGATTCAACTTAATCTTTTTCAACAAGAGAGGAATCTATATGAGAAGCAAGCACATAGCTTCACATGCAATTGTGCCCAATTGAAGCAGCATCTCCCATGCATTGATCTTGCCTCCCCATATGTTGCAATGTAAACTTCTATAGATATGGCCAACATATTGCCCATGGTCTCACCTTTAGAAGTTTCTTCATTCAGAGAAACTCCAATCAAATACACAAGAATAGCCATAAGATCTTTCAGCATTTGAATAAATGATACTGAGGAAAACATAGGCACAATTTTAAAACCAAACAATAGCAATCTCTGTCACTGACTTCAAGAATTTTAAAACCAAAGAATAATAATCTCCATCACTGGATTAAAGGGTTCATCCTAGAAAAAAAATAATGTTTGTCATCTGTCCAACGATGCATGTTCTAGGCAGAGAACATGTGTTCTGTGAAGATATATAGCATTTGAATAAAGAACAATCATAGGAAACCATAGGAAAAAATTGAAAACAAAATAAGAGCAATCTTTGTCACTAGCTTCAATACATTTCTCTCGTATGGGTTCAATGAGTTTGATTAGTTTTACAATAGCAATCTTCGTCACTAGATTCGAGGGTTCATCCTTAAAAAAATAACATTTTTCATATATCCAACAAAGCATATTCTATGCACAGAACATGTGTTCAGTGAATATCCTATCTTTTTTTTCTTAATTGGAGAGAAACAAGATGGTACCCATTCAATAGTTTATTTAGAAAATGGGACACCATTTCCTAAGGTATCTATTTAAGGGGAAATTAATTGAATGGACAAGGATGGGATTCACATGCTTTGGGATGGTAGGTTCATGAAGAGAATTAGATTTCAATTGATTACTCGTTCATAGTTGTTAAAATGTAAGTTTGTGGTGGTTAGGTACCCCAAGCTATACAAACCTGGTTTGTTCTTCAAATCGAAATCAAGGCCATTACTTGGAATGTCGGAATTAGGATTGGATTCAGAGTCATCATAACTCAAAAATTTGGAATCTTATTCTTACCCAGAATGAGATAAAAACTTATTAGATTTGTTAATAAATGTGATATTACCTTGATACAATTTTCATTGTACATTTCGACCAATTGGATCGTTTCTTTGTGAAGCTCTCGAAGCTCTTGTGAATGTGTTCCCGAAACATCTTCCAACATTATTTCTAATAGGAATAGTTCTTCTATTTTCTCTTTGAATATCATACCTCCATCATATAACCTTCTTGAGAAAAGCTTAGCAACCTTATTCTTGGAAAAATCCTAAAACTCTTCCTTGGTAACTACTGCCTTTCGTGGGACTATGGTAATATCATTCCTACAGAATTTGGTGGGCCTTAACCTATGCATAATACCTCCGCCTTGGGATTTTCTCACTGTTGCATAGTCGCTAGTTGTTGAATGAAGGTACTTTCTCATAGTCGCTAGTCATTTACAAGAGGCAATGCCACATGTTGATACTGACTAGATACCAATACTAAATTTGGTTGTAATCGATTCTAAGAGTTGATGCCAAGTAGGATTCAATGCATTCAATGACATGAATAAATGATGCTACTCACATTGTAGATCCAAAATGTGGTAAATCCTCCTCTATAAAGGTGTCTTTAGCTGGTCAATCCTTATCTTAGAACCTGGCCTTATGAGATACTCACTCGGAACAAGTCGCTTACCTTCAAAATTTGAGAATTTTGGGAATAAACCTTATGTGAACATTCATCTTTTCTAAGCATCCTATAAAACAAATATGAAGAAATCACCTTAGACTATATGCAACAATTGAAGTGCATGGTGTTTGTGGTATGCATATGCCAATGCTCCCATCTATCCTAAAATATTGTATTCAACGTAGGTTATGGTGATTCAATGAAGGCCAAAATTGTTGGGTGTGTGATCCACATATCCATAGTTTTTTCACCAAATGAGAATGAATGTGGTGTTATAAGTATTGTGAAATTTATTGATAATTACATGGGTAAACCTAGTCATTTTTGGTCCCATACAACTGTTATGCTTTCGTGAATCCAAGAATTTAGGGATCATGGAACATATATCATGAAATTGTATTGGCATGTTGGCCCGCTTTAAGAAGTTGTTAGGAGCAATATCTTGGACGTGATTCATATTTTATTTCTTATTCAATGACCCTTATATGACCATTTATTATAGTCCAAGTTTATTTGTCATCAATATTTTTCATTTTCATGAGTCTCGTGGTTCCCACACTGTACAGAGTTAGTTGAGGTCTTATCTAGTAGCTTGGTATCTCTTGGATATTGTAAAATATTCTTGACTTAGTATTCGATCTTCTTGGGACCATATTAGGTTGGGACATTATAATTGTGGTTTTGACCAACTTATTTCCTCGTATTTGATCCAACATATGGACCAATTTTTATATACCTAATTTGGACAAAGAGAAGTATATCTTTTCTAACCCCCTCTATGATAACAAAACAAAATTGGATAATAAAAATGAAACCTTCCTTATCTTGTATTCTTATTTATCTTCCTAATTATTCAATAACTCATTATTCTTTTGTAGTTCTCACTCTTTCCAATATTATATCTTAGTCAAATCATCCTAATATTCAAACTTAGTGTTTTACTAATATGTTTCCTTTGGATCAAATTATTTTCATCTAGAAAGAAAGTGTAGAGCAAGAAACCCTTTATATTTAGTTGGCATTCAAGGGTTGCAACTTGAATTTCATATGATTGAAAAAACTTCTATGTCATGCTTCTCCAAATAAACTAAGAGAACCATAAAGGTGGTGAAATGAAGATGTTGGAATGCGCTATGTGTTGAGCTTGCTAGGGTTGATGAGAATCCTCGTACATGGGGGTTCTCCCTCGAGGAGATCAAGGCACACAACTTTGCAAGATCTTATTATTATTCCTTTGATAATATTTTTGTATTTTTTCTCTTCTTATTTCGCCTTATGGATAAATAGAGGGAAGTAGGTACTCTTCTACAAGATCAAGGTAAAGAAATACACACTTTCTCTTCTTATATGATGCACTGTTAAAACCTTGACCAAGATAGCCTCAGTCATATCCCTACCCTAATTAACAACTTCCCATCCAATCAAGATAGTCTCGATCAAGAAGATTGAACAATGGATAACAACTACAATAAACTGGTTTTCCAATTGCCAGTTATTTACTCATCTAAAAAGACTATTAAAAGCAATCGCTGTATTCTTACAGAACTTTAAAGAGGGGCTTTCTACGTCAACAAGTCCACTTCTTGTCTCATGAGGTGCACATTAAATATACATTTGAAAACTAAAATTTAAGTATTAAAATAAAATATATTATATGTAATTAGTAACTACCCATAATTTTCTTCTTTGGCACTTATAATTTGGCAATGATGAAAGGTTATTAATGACTCTTTGTACTTATTTTCTCCAACAAATGGATGTATTTTTCATTAACCACTAAGAGGTTGTCCTTGTTCTCAAAATAGTGAAATATTCCTTTTAACATAGTAATGGTGGTGGTATTATTTTTCATCAATGTTTATGCTTTTTTTTAAGTACATAGTAGTAGTTATGTTTCCTTGAAAATATAATGATGCTTTTATTCTTTATGTTATTATAAGGTATGAATTTTCTCTTAGGAAATTCTAGACATAGTGATGATGATTTTTCTTCATAGCTTAATAGTTTTGGTTTCTTTATCATTGTGGCAATAGCAGTTTTTTTCTTCTAGGCAATACATCTAAAATAGCATTGGTTTCTCAATCCCCCTTTTATGTAGCTCTCTCACTCTTCATAGGTAGTTTATTTTCCTTGGAGATTCAAATTTATCTCTACATTCATCTATAACTTTGGCATTATAAGGCCTCACATAAGGAAGAGTGTTTTTGGGGTTCTTCTTTATATTTTAGGTGATGTGTGAGATGATGGAGGAACTATGATAGTGGTTATATTTCACTAAATGGACATATGAAAATCACATGGTAGTGGATTCAACTATTGAACTAGTAAATCTATGTATAAATAGAGATAGGAGATCTGATATTGACTAGGGTTTTTCATATTCTAAGTTGGTCTCCATGAGTTCCAGAAACCTCCCCCCCAGTTAGAAGAGAAGGTATTTCACGGGCTAATTATGGTGCAAGGGAAAATATCTATATGTGCAACTTAGATGTTCTTCATCAAAAATCTTGACTCCATCTCTAAGGTAGTTCTTCTACCAACGAGTCCCATAAAAGTTGCGTTGTTAATTGTAGAGATGGGTTTGGTATGATGGTTTACTAGGATTTTCCCATCCACTGCTCAATGGACCTCTAGGTGAAAAATAATTAGAAGCCCCTCATTAAAGGTGTGGTTGGTAGTTTTTTCTTGGAAAAGGAAATTTTGTTTTTCATTTTGAAGTTAAGGAAGATCGAGACCTAATCTTTAGTAACAAACGATATTTTATGGGGCCAAGGGGGGTCTATCTAAACAAATGGAACCTGTATTTTAACACTGTTGGAAACATCCCAAAGGAATTTCCAGTGTGGGTACATTGACCAAATATCCATATCCATTGTTGGAGTTATGAATAAATGAAGAAAGTTGATATTGCGATGAGAGATACATCAATAGGGAATGACAAAAAAATCCATACTTTTGAGCTCAAATTTGTGTAGAAATGGATTTGGAAGTGGGCCTTTTGAAACCCATCCAACCTAAAGTGAATGATTGGATGTATATCTAAGAAATAGACTACGAGTAGCTTCTCTTGAAGTGTTGGATCTTCCATAAATATGGCCACTTTGGGAAAGACTATAATAAAAAATAGATCAAATCTAGGGAACGAGATCCACACAAGGATTGTATTAGCATGAAAAAAGGAGGAGGAACCAAGCTCGAGCCAAGAAATACTAGTATATAGTCAAGTACAAATAACTTGAAAGAACTCTATAATTCAAATAAGAACATCTACCCCACACTGATCTATTCTTATAACAGGTTCACAATTATCTCTCATATGGAGGAAAATAAAGACGAGGATACCCTTGAACAAACAGAGGAAGATAAAACTACAGAATTCCAATAGAAAGAGAAAAACATGGTTGAGAATATGGAACCCTTGGCTCCTAAAGGGACTAAAGAGATCCACTTCCACCAATCAAAAACTGCTCATCTATATCTAGAAGCACAAGGTCAAGAGGAGGAAGAAATCAATTCAAAAAATATGAATATGAGAGAGATATTGAAAATGTAATTAAGAGAATAAGGGGTGGAAAGAAATAAAATGCTTGGCACTCAGCAGATGGTAAAAAATTTGGTAATCAAGACAGGGCATGGGATGATGCAAATAGAAATATTACGACCCTTGATCCAAAAGGGGGTCCCACTTCATCCAAAGAGAAAAATAAATAAAATAAATAAAAAACTTGTAATAGTAAGGGTAGTAAAAGAAAACAAGAATCCCCAAGAGACATAATTAGTATAGAAAAGCCTAAACTTTTACTGATTTAGGAGACCAAGCTTGAGGATAAGGAAATCCTCAACAAGCTGAATTTTTTTAAAGGAAGCACACGAATAATTATCAACTCTAGGGGAGCATTGGGATGCCTTGCTACCATCTAGGACAAAACAAATCTTTGAATAAACCTCTCAAATCCTTCTCAACATTACTACTCGTCTCCCTAACCCATCTCCAATCTAAAAATCATGTAACAATGTTTAATGTTTATGTTCCTATCAGGTATCTAGAAAAAAAAGAGTGTTAGAGCTCCCTTCTAAGATGGGATTACCATGAATTGAAGATGAACATATTAATTAAGAATTTGTTGACTTGATTATTTTTATGATACCACATTAATACGTATGTGCGATGTTCTCAAAATATTTTATTAGATTGTAATAGTTTAACAATCAATATCCTATGTTCGATTGAAATGTTTTTGTGAAATGCTGGATGATGATGTTCATGGAGGGTTATTGTGTATTAAGGCATTTCTCCATGAATATTTTGTATTATTTTTATGTTCATTAATGTGTTTGGTTGCAATAATACATTCAATGTAATGTAATCAATACAATATTTATTTAATTTATGAAGTGATAGGTTGGATTACGATAGTGAGTGACTGTTAAGTTGAATTGCGACGTTGCTCTATGGTCATGTTCATGATGTTAATGTTGCTTACCATATTTTTGTTTCATTATGAGATTCATTGAATTATTTTGTAGCAACTGGGTTTTGTTATATTTGGATGTATTTTGTTCCATTATGACATATGTTAAGGGTTATGTTAGGTTACTATGTTCATTTTGTAATAGTCAGGTTTACTTATGTTTGCATTGTTTTTGTTGTATTTCGACAAACATCAAGTGTTATCTTGTGTTACGACATTCATGAAAGTCCATATTGCATTGCGAAATTTTTGCAAGGTTATGTTGCATTATGATTGCGTTAATTAATTCCTTTTGTTGGATTATGGGATTCATTTGGAAAGTTTTTATTGGATACCTACATGCATAAAGGGTTATATTGCATTATGACATTTACAAAGTCTCATTTTGGATCACTACTTTCCTCAATGGTCATGTTTCATTAGGGTTATGTTTATAAATTGCTTTTCTTGGATTATGACATATGTTATAAGGTTTTGAAAGGGTTGGGTTTAGTTATGTTTGCTAGGTTCCTTGATGTTTTATTTTGCACCCTGAATTGATGAAGGGTTAACTTGGGTTACGATGTTCATTGGTGATTATGGTAGCTTCTGATATTCCTTTGTGGATATCTTGTATTATGTTTAAAGAACACACATGCGATACTGAAAGCGGGGGTGAATCAGTAATTCACGATAGTTTTTCAATATTTCTTTTTTCAGGCCTTGGCTAAACAACATTAATAATTCAAATTGAAATAAATGTTAACCAAAAAATACACAATATTTATGCTCTGAATGTTTTCAACTGTAAATTGATTTAGTTCACATTCAATGAGGTGCTTCAACACCTCAGGAGGATGCAACCTCCAAGTTATGTCAAAAATATGCTACAACATCCCAGGAAAGCTTCAACTTGCCAACAAAGACTAAGTGGTCTTTCCCCAGGACCACCCAACCTCCCTAGATCATAGAATATCAAAAGTAAGACTATGTAACAAAAGCAATTCATTTTGGCCTCTAGTATGCCCAAAAAGATAATCACTCGGTTTAGCTATGCCTTCTGAGTTTGTTACATGCCTCAATCTTCAGCTAAATACTAGAAAAAAAAATTCAAAATTTAATCTCACTTCAGAAATATGAATTAGGTCTGTGTGCCGCTGTAAAACTTTAAGACCTTTCTCGAAATTGGAGTTATGAACCTAGGACTGTTTTGTAAACTGTCTACCCAAAATTACAAGATGATGAAGCTAGACTGTTTAAGCTGTAGCTTCCTCAACCCTTTCTCCTCACACCCAATTTCAGTGAGATGTTGAATCCTCACACTTAGAAATATATGAAGATGAAACTAAACCCCTTTCCACTATGGTCTAAACTACGACTTCCTCAACCCTTTCTCTTTACACCCAAATTCAAAGAGATTCTAAATTTTTTACTCCCACATTTTTAATTAGGAGTTTACCACTATTTATATTCTTCCACGTGGAGGTATAATATGTTTATGGGGTCGACCTAGAATTTAGATTAGTATTCTTTGTTTTACTTTAACTGGGGCTAACTTCTAATGGAGAAGTAGGCCTTTAAACCAGGTATGTCTGCCTCTATAGTTTGTTTTATATTATATTTATAACATAGAAAAACACCTTTTCTATGTGTTTAATAATTATCTAAAGGTTTCACCAATGCACCCAAATCACCAAGTGCATGGGCTTCTCCAATCATTTTGAGGGTTTCTTATGCATAGGATCCCAGTGGCATGGGTTTCTTCATAATTTTGTGGGCTTATCTCAATACCACCATGCTTCAAATTTGTGATGCATCAATGATTTCATTGTTATCTAGGTGGATGGTCATTTCAAGGGTTCCTATGCATAGTTAGTTGTTCTTCATACTTTTGACATCAATGCCAAAAATTCCAGCAATCTCCCCCTTTGGCATTGATGTCAACCTTCCTGAACAGATCTGACATCTTGAAGAGGTGTGTTTTGTTCTTCCTTGACTTTGAATAACACTGTACTGTAGATTTTGTTCATCCTTGGCATGTTCTCTCCCTTTGACACCAATGGAAAAGGTATTTGTTAAGTCTACAAATGAACCTTCTAACTTGATCCCCCTCACTCTGCTGTTAAGATTTGTCAAGTAAGTTGTTGTGTAATTACTTAATTTTGCAAATGAATATTTCTTACCGCTCCCCCTAACTCTGTTGTCCTGCACTTCCTCTACATTTTGATTACATTTTTAATGTTTTTTTCTTGACAGGAGAGAATTACTCCCAATATATCTTTGAGGTTCTCAAAATCCTCTCTTGGTAATGGCTTGGTAAAGATATCAGCTATTTTCTCTTTAGAGTTCACATATTCCAATTTTATCTTTTAATCATGTGCTTTCTCTCTCAAGAAGCGATACTTAATGGGGATGTGCTTGGTTTTAGAATGCATAACATGGTTTTTTGATATACTATTAGAACTTGTGTTATCACAGTAGATTATGAGTGCCTCATCATTCTTGATCTCAATGTCTTCTATAATTTGTTTCATCCACGGAAGTTGGGTGCAACATTCAGCTGCTGATATGTATTCTACTTTAGTGGTTGATAGCGAGATAGAGGATTGTTTTTTGCTTGACCAAGCTACCAGTCGATTTCCAAGAAAGAAATCATTTCTGCTTGTGCTTTTTCTATCATCAAGGATTCATGCCGAATCTGCATCAGAGAATGCCTTAAGATTAAAGTTTTCATCTTTCTGATACAATAACTCATAGTCAATCGTTCCTTTAAGAGATCTGAGAATTATTTTGACAACAATCATATGAGATTCCTTTGGATTTTCCTGAAATCTTGCCACTAATCCTACTGCTTGCATGATGTCAGGACAAGATGCAGTAAGATACAACAAAATTCCAATCATGGACCTATACACTGTCTTATATAGAACAAGATATTCTTCTTCTTTGCTTAGCTTACAACCAGTTACCATGGGTATACATACAGGGGAGCTCTCTTCGTACCAAATTTGTTAAGCATGTCTTTCAAATATTTTGATTGAGATGTAAAAATACTTGTAAAGTCATGTGAAATCTGTAGGCCAAGAAAGAATGTTAATTCACCAATCAATGACATTTCAAATTCTTTTGACATGGCAAAATTTCGACTGAGACTCTCCTCATTTCTCCCAAAGATTATATCATCAACATACACAACCGTGGCTAATAATATACTATTACTGAATTTGAAATACATATTTTTTTTGTACTACTTCTCGTATGATCTCTCATGCTCATGTTGGTTTCCTCTTTTGGGAATCCTTCTCAAGGAATGTCTCTACAGGCTCTTGTGGTTATGTCATGTCGTGATATTCAAGGTCTTCTGGAATCGCTTCTCCAATTTCCATTTCTCGAACTCTTGTCTCTTCAGGTTCCTAGACTTACTGGATAGGAGTCCTCCTGGATCTGAAGTATGTCAAGTCTTCATCAAAGGTTACATGTCTACTGATGTCGATCTTCTTGAACCCTAGGAAGTATATTCAGTAGGCCTTTTATGTATCATTGTATCCTACGAATATACCCTTCCTCCCAAAAGGATCGATCTTGGTCATTTTCTCCTTCAGGATATGTATGCACACCGGGAAACCAAATATTCTCAAATGGCTGTCTTATGGTTTCTCTCCTAAGAAGGACTCTTCAGGATTCTTGTTGTCAAGTACTCGATGAGGAGTACCATTTTGTACATACATAGATGTTCTTGTTACCTCCACCCAAAGGTGCATAGGAAGATCCTGGTGATGCAACATTTCCCTTGCTGCTTCCATGATCGTTTGGTTCTTTCGTTCTACAACCCCATGCTATTGAGAATTGTATGGAGTGCTCAACTCCCTCTTAATCCCAGAATCTCTACATAGTTCCTTGAATTCATCTTATGTGTATTCTCCTCCATTATCTAACCGTAGAATCTTGATCTTCCTGTCAATATGGTTCTCAACCAAGTCTTTATATTCCTTAAACATACTGAAAACTTCACTTTTCTCTTTCAAGAAATATACCCAAGTATTACATGAGAAATCATCTACAAAGGAAACATAGTACACATACCCTCTTAATGAGCTAGAATACATGGGTCCACATACATTTGAGTGTAATATCTCCAATATTCTTTTAGCCTTTCTCTCACTGCTGGGAAATGTATTCTTAGCATTCTTTCGTTGTGCACATCCTTTGCAAATTCCTTCATGATTTTCCTAGATATTTGGCAATACTTATACTACTTTGCTTGCAATTGGTAGTGCTTTGTAGTTCACATGGACAAGCCTTCTTTGCCGCAGTTCACTTGATTCAATTGATTCATGAACCAATGCTTGTTCAGGATGTCCCTTTAGCTTGTACAGGTCTCCGTCTTGAGTCTCCAATCACTATTGCATCCTCTATTTTATCTCCTCTGGGCCACATTAGAACTTGGCCATCGACAAAAGAAACAATAATTCCCTTAGAATCTAGTGTAGAGATGGAGAGAAGATTCTTCTTCAATTCTAGAACATATAGCACATCCTTCATCTTTAAGGATTTCCCAGAGGCAAGCTTGTATGAAGCTTCTCCACTCCCTTTTATGGGGTATTGGTAATCATCCCCAAGTTTCACCTTGTGAGGTGACTCATGCTCATACATATTGACGAATTTTCCTTATATCCCACCATGTGTTTAGAATCCCCACTATCCACAGCCCAATCATTGCTTCCATGTGAGATAGTACCAGTAAATGTTGATACTAGCCAATACTCTTCATTTGAATCATCCTTCTCTCATATGAATCTTTTGTTTATCGTTTCATCATCTTAGGAAACATGAGCATGGTGTCTCCTTTTCCTGGTGGGACAATATCTTGCAAAATGTCCCTTTTCATCACAAGTGACATTTGAAGTATCTCTCTTGGTCTTCTTTGGTTTCCTCTCCTTCTTCTTGTAGTTCTTCCTAGTGTGAATTAAGAGAGATTGATATTCAATTTCTCCCATCTTCTCTTCTCTTGTCACGAGTCGAGATTCTTCTTGTGCACATTCGTCTCAGAGTCTACTGAAATAGATCGGCCTCCTTCTTGCAAAAATCCCTTGAATGAATAAGTCTCATGATCCAGGGAGACCATTCAAGGTAATCATTACAATTTCTCCTTCTTCGACATTCTCTTCAACTGCTTCATGTAGTTCTTTGATTTGGGCAAACATTATGCAGTAATAATGTATACTAGTCTTAGAGTTATGTATCTTCACATTCTTCAATTGGTTCCTCAAAGTCATATTTCGGTTGATGTTCTTTCCATCGAACATCTTTTTTAAAGAATCATATACTTCCTTCGGTGTCTTGAATGTAGACACATGGGGGATGAGGAGATCCTTAATAAAATCTGCAATGATTCTCTTAGCGTTATCCATGCTTCTCTTATGAGAAACCTTAGCCTCATCTCCCTTTATTCTAGAACTTGATCTCCAATGATGAACTGATCCAAGTCGGTTTCTTCAAAGACCAGAGAGATTATGTACTTCCATGCTTAGAAGTTATCATCTCCCCCAATCCTGTCCTCAAGATAAGTATCGCGATTCATATTTTCAAATGAGAACCTAAAACAGATATATAAAATATTTAGCTCTTACTGATTTGAGGTGTTTGACTTGGTTTTGGATCTGGCTGACCTAGGTTTGTTAGAGAAACCCTAATTTTTGAAACTTGGAGTTTGGGAATTATGTTTGGACAGAAATATGTGCCTCCTTAAGGAGAGTTGCTTAGCTAGGTCACTTTCTAAAAACTAAGGTGAGAAGCCTTCGAAACTTGATGCCCTAGTTCCTCCCAGCACTAGTGACAAGGTAAAAAATGAAACTTCTCCAATTCTGAAATTGCTTCCACCAAAATATGCAGCCTACTGAGGCGATTTAGTGTATCCCTCTCTTCTTGATGATCTGTGGAGAGAATACCTTGAACTAGGAAGCCCTGGTTTCCGTTGTTGCACAGTTCCTTCTTTCAAAGAGGCTTGGATACCATATTAGTTTTCTTTAGATCTGATTATATTATCTAGGATCTTTATATGAAAGAATAACAAGTACAACAAGATGCATAAGATATAAAAGATACATGAGACACAAATATTTCCCCTGGAAAAACCATAAAGGAGAAAATCCCGCAAACTTCCTCAGAATAGTAAGATGATCAAAAGAAGTAATAATAAGTATTCAACAACCATTTATCCCTCCTCCTCTATATATCTCTCTCTTTCTCATGCGAACTTGAGAGTGTGAGGTGTGTGTATAAATGAGGGAGATCGCCTCCCTATTTATACCCTTTCAATTCATTTACCAAACATAAGATTGGGGCTCATATGTCTTCCCTAACAGGGCCGAATTCTCTTAGAGAGGCTGCAAATACACATTACATGATGTTACACTGGGGACTATTTCCCTGACTTACAACGGAGGTTGCACCTCAAGGTTTAGACATAAATAAGACATCTCGCAAGGCGGTAAGGTAAACACATCCCCAATAGGGGTACGACAACATACAATGATAATATACATTAGAATATCTTCTGAACTTTCAAATACATCAATAGAACCAAGGTTGTAAACATGGTTCCAAAGGAAGTCTACCTAATCAACATTTAAACATGGTTTAGGGTGTCAACCACTTCCAGCTAAGCTCATTAAAGACGGGGATAAATTACAATATCTTGGAGTGCCATATGTACTGGTAACTTGTATAGCTTTACCAAGCATGTACAATTCAAGATTTATGAAAGCATTGGATATATTGATTATCCTAGTAATTTTCACTGGTGTCATCTTGTAACCAAGAATATTTATTCCTCTAGTTATCGATTTGGAAGAGGAGCTTGACTCCTCCAATCTGATTGATACTCTTCCCTTGTTTTCGACAACACTTTGTTTACTGAGAACTCAAGTTCACCTAGTTTTGGGCCTACTCAAACAAAACAC
>LPNX010448429.1:0-34333 GCA_001517045.1 Pseudotsuga menziesii | reverse complement strand
CCAAACTTAGGTTTAAATATCTTTGATTACCAATAACGCTTCACTGAAAGATTAAAAACCCTAAGTTATTTGTTTAGGAGAGAGTTTGAATATGTGTAATATTTTTTTGAGAAATCCATAAACTCGATCATGAACTTGTAACTTTCTTTTAGACTCGGGGTTACTCCATCATGACTAAAAAAATTGAGTTGAAGACATTTATCTACATGAATGCTTTTGTAACTATAGGAAAAAGACTCTAATTGTAAGAAAGTGTTTTTAATCCTATTTCTCGTTATTTATCCACCTGAGAAATCATTTTTGTTCATATTGAATACGCCCAGTTTTATAACTGGTTAGCATTTTCCAAAAAGTGTGACTATGTAACTTTTTTGTTTTAATTAAATCATTTATTTCATTCTAGAGCAGATATTTTGTAACTCTTTTTTTTTTATAATATTTACAATAGCCCTAACAGTCTTGCCTCGAGTCGTTGTGCTCTGGTTGGTTAGAATGGAAAATTTATAGGGTTTTACAGTTCAGTCTATAGAAAAGGCTTGTTTTACTTTATTTTCAAACATAACTTTATAATATTGGCTAGTATACCTGTACAAGCATGTAATATTATAAAATTTATAACATAAAAATTTAAGGAAATTGCAAAAATTATTCATGGCATGCCATGAATAATAGGTTAGCACAATAATAACCATTTAAAGAAAATTTTGGAGATGCGTCCCCTACATTTTCGGAATTGAAATAATCTCTAGAAAGTTACACTATTTTATTAAAAAGCGTTCAAAAAAATAATCCAAATAAGATTTTATAATAAATGAACATGAAATTCATAAAGATAAACAGAGGAAATAAGTTCATGAGTCACTTATATGTATCTTTATTGAGCACATGTCAATCTTTATTCAAATTAACTCAGCAATGGACCTCCCAACCGAAGAATGCAAGAAGTAATCATCTGCTTCTTACTAATTCACCCCCGAGCCAAAGTAGGATTCCAATAGGAGAGAAGAATTATCTTTCTGAAAATATTTCTTTAAACCCCTTTTTCAATTTATTCCTCAATCAATTTTTGCTAGTATTTAGCTTGGATTTGGGAAGACAACCTAGTTGTACACCAATTGTACAGCTGCAACTAGTTGATACCAACAGGGACCTCTCAGTGTTTAAGAAACTGGATACTTTCACGTTATTCTAGACTACCTCTCAGTACAAGTACTAGAGTGCAGGATGCCTCTACTACAAAGCAACATACCTATATTGCACATTCACTTAATTGAGAATGAATAATGACTATTGTTCAGATTGATTTTCGTATTCTTTCCCTCTTGAACTAGGATGGGATTTTTCCTAATTTTTTCCTTTTGTTGTTTTCATCCCCATTTTAGTTATATTCAGTTAGGGATTAATCAATTTATTATTTCTCAATATTTGTTATTATTGACCATACTTCATTTTTAATCTTTTAATTTCTCTTTTAATTCCTTTCTTCCTCCCCTATTGGATTTTCATTTGTAATTGTCTCCATTGTTGAATTAATAAGTATAAATAACACAATTTACTTAAATATAACTATCCAAAATTTGCATTTCTATTTTTTCTACTCTATTGGATAATGTTTATCCTTATTACATATATACATAAAAAGAAAGAAGGATGAAACTTGGGGTATCACATCAACAGAATATTATAATTATATGTGAATCATACCTTCTAATAATCTGTCTTAACGTAGGAAAAAGGTTTAGGACGAGGGGAAAAAAGATTGACAATAATGGGGTTAATTTGAGACTCATAATCTCCTTGAACAAAATCTATTACACATCCCTGTACATTTGCATGCTATCAATCTTCTGAATCTAAGAGAGTGGATGAGGTTGTCTCGGCATGGATTCTACTCCAGTTGAATGCAAAGTGTCCATATTGATCAGTTGCTTTGTAACCTAAATTGCTTCTTGGTTTTACCCCAAAGTAGTCTTTAGTGTCATGTTCTTGCATGGGGCGCCAGAAAATAGGAAAGTGGAATTCAATATTAGTCTAGTTGGTGCCATACCATTCAAAATTTGACTTATGTTTGGGATCTATACACTGCTATCCCAAAGAGTGAATAAGATAGGCTTTTTTTTTTTTTGTATTGCTCCATAGGAAACATCTCCCATCTATGACTAAAATAGAGGATGCCCTTCAATCTTTTCATTGTGATTCGCCGATCACATGCAATAACAATTGCTTCTTGAATTTTTAAAAGACTAGAAGTCTAGAGCAACATGTTGTTATTTACCATGTTCTTCTACCACAAGGGATGGCTAAGAATTTTCACCCCTTGCCCACATGCTATTATTATGCTTGATAAATTCCAATTCAGATAACATTCCATTCCATTGAATTTTATTACTCATGAAGGATACAAAGGGTTACAATTGTGTGTTAGCCATGAAGTGGTTGGGATTTCATTTAGTTTGGATTTTCAAGAAGAGGTTATGCTCATATAACTCACAGAGAAAAAAATGGACCAAAGGCTCATAATGGGAATATAACCATATAAAATGTTTAGGGGTGTATATATCACACACCTAACTTATAGTAACTAAAGGATTAGATATGGTGCTTTCAAATCTTGTAAAAAGAAGTGATGGAAATGAATCCAATAGAGCCAGATACCCCTAATCTTGATTATGAATGGTATATTCCATGAGATCTAATTTTATTAAAAAAATTTAATTCTCATATTAATTGAAATCCAAATTCCATATAATTCTAAACTAGAATAATTTATATTTTTATATACAAGTTTCCCACCTTGGATACAGCTTGACAAACAAAACTTGTTCATTGTTTAATCCAAGGTACAAACACGATGGTATTTTTAAGTGGAGCGACTCTGGAAGGATGGCGATGGTTTACAGAGGTGTGCGGAGGGATGGCATCCCTGGTCAATCTCTTGCTGGGTTTACTAATGCTGTATTGTCGGCTGCCGTTGATACAGGTTTGGTGGACTAACTCTGAAACGTTCTTCTTTGCACCCTGTTTTGTATTTTGGGTTAGCCTGTATGGTTTTCCTTAATGGGGTTTTGTCTTTGCCTCCCTTGCTTTCGAACTGTTTGTTGGTATTGTTTGGTCTGTTCCAGCCCCTTTGGCATACATCAACGACTGAAGTCCCTCCTCAGAGATGAGGACTAGTACCAACCAGCTTAATAAAGTGGGAATTGTAAATAGTAGTTGGTGTATGCTTCAAGGGTGACCGTGTGTGGCTTTTTGGCTACAGTTCTGTCACCTTTCCTCGTCGTTAGCGTTGTTTTTCTCCACTTGGGCTTGTAGAAGATTCTTCTTGTCCTGTTTTCGCGGTGCTGGGTTGTCCTTGATTGTTTGCCGCTTTTTACGTATGAGGGTATGATTGGATTTACTGGGGTTTGATTCCTGGACCGTGAGTCTTTGTGGTCGGGTTGACTTATGACTTTTTGTTTGGTCCTCTTCTATTTTTGCAGGGTTTTGTCTGTTCAAGTGGCTGTCACTATCCGAGTGTATTGTGTGAGCTGTAGAGTGGACTGGATTTCTTTGTTCTTTTTCTGGGTGGAGGCTGGAGGGTCCCTAAACTAGGGTTTGCACCTAAGGTTCCTGGTTGAGCTCGAACATTGTCTTGCTGGGTTCAACAGTAAGGAGTATCTTTGTCATTTTTTGGGTGGAGGCCGGCGGTTCCCTTAACTACGGTTTACCCCTAAGGTTATGGGTCGAGCTCTGTCACTATCATGATGGGTAGCAGTATTAAGGCATTCAGGTGTGACTTTCCCTCACTATATCGATGCTGAAAACTCTTGATAGGCTGCCCGACGACTCGGCCGATGGTGTTTTTGACCGTTATCGGCGCAGAAGGAAAGCAAAAGCCCATAAGATTCTGCAGGGCAAGTTAAGATATGTAGTAGGTAGAGATATATATTTCGGCAGAGTGGAAGCCTTATGCTCTCGGGTGCTCATTGGAAGACTTGAATATGCATCGATGGATAAAAAGCAGTGGTTTGAGTGGGCCACTGAGCAGTGGAAGTCATTATTGACTTATGTTCCATCCATAAGCCTTCTGGTCCGAGGCTGGATTGTGTTCATCTTTTTGGAGGAAGTGCATGCCACTACAGTCCTAAATCGGTTGTGGAGGGTTGGTAAGGGTTCTCTTGTTTTAGACAGGTGGAATTTACACTTTGATCTAGCTCGAGAGAGGGTTAAAAATCATCATCTTTGGACTTTGTTACCTGGGTTTCCCTTTCCGCTATGGAACCGTGCTCTTTTGGAAGGAATAGGGAATACGATGGGTCATTTTGTAGCAGTCGATGAGGATTTCATGAATGCATTTGACAAGCGGATTGCAAAAATTTTAGTGGAAGTAGACATCTCGAACGGTCTGTCGGCAGACATCGAAATACTTTGCCATGAACGCCTCATCTCTCAAAGAATTGATTATCAGGGTATTCCCTTTTGTTGTAGTTGTTATCATGAGACAGGGCATCTGAGGCGAAGCTGTCCATCTCTTCGTCAACCATCTATTTCTTTGGGCTACAGTTCTCCCCCTACAGCACAGCTAACTCCCTTCTCAGAACAAAGGCAGTTACAGGTAAGAATGACTTCGATTCCTCCGCTTGCTTCTATTGAAAATCTAAAAAATGCCTATGCATTTTTTGATGATGCCTATGATTCTGAATTAGCCTTTATGGAATCTGTTGCTCCTAGAAGAGACTCCATGTTACCGTTAGTCCCATCCCGGTCATTGGATTGCCCCTCCATCAAGCCTTTGAATGATGCTTCTCCTAGAGTTGATGGTCCTGGCACGTCTCTTGTCACTTCATCCTCATGCTCGGGGTTACCCCTTCCTCTGCATACCACTTCTCCGCTGACCTCTAGCTTACCTATTTCTGCTTTTCAACCTGCTCCATCCTTAGTAACTCCTCTTAATCAGGAAGTTGATGCTCGTTATGAGAACTCTTGTCGAGCTTATACTTCTCCCAAAGCCTCCATCGTGAAGGTTTTGAGTCAATATAAAGAACCCACCAGACCTCTCTTCTCGTCTTCGGACTTCCCTCCTCTTGTTTCCACAGGCCTTTTATCAACCGACTCTCCTTCTCACAGCCCTGTCGATTCTCCGTCCTTTTCAGATCCTTCATTACAAAAATCTTTGAACATTTTTTCTGACAAGTCTCCTCTGTCGCCATCGATTCTTCCCCTTGATTCCATTCAGTTCGAAAATGTCACCATTAGAAGGAAAAAACAACATTCGATGGTTTTAGTTGAGTCTTTAGCCCCTGCCCCTTATACTCCTTTATCCACCCATCTGAAAAACGTAGCTCGTAAGCTTGTTTCATCTAATCAAAGGGTCCTTAGAGCTTTGACCCCACCACATTCGAATACCTGATGCGTATTCTTTCTTTGAATGTTCGTGGGTTGGGAGGCTCTGCTAAACAAAAAATCCTTCGTCAGTTGTTTTTGTCACTCTCTCCGGATGTTGTGCTCCTTCAAGAAACTATGACCAGTACTTACCTGGGTCTCTTTGCCTTCCCCAAGCTGTGTCCTGGGTGGGAGTTTTGTGCACTTAGCTCTTCCGGGCTCTCAGGAGGAATTCTCTCAGGATGGAACCCTAAGTTACTCAAATGTAAAGCTTTCCATACGCTGGCGGGTATTCTGCTTAAAGTTTCACTGTGGGGGTCGTCTTTACCTATCTCCATTCTCAATGTTTATGGCCCCTATCTAAATCGGGGTTCTTTTTGGACTGTTGTGGCTTTAGGTGGCCTTCTCTCCATACCTAACATTATTCTTGCTGGGGATCTGAATCTTACTCTGAATGCCTCTGAAATCTGGGGTACTAAAGCTCAACTAGACCCATTGGGCTCCTTCTTATCCACTTTATTCTCTGATCATCATCTAGTGGATATTGCTCCATCCTATGCCGGTCCAACTTGGAGGAATGGTAGGATGGGGGAAGAAGGCATTTCCAAAATACTGGATCGTTTTTTGCTATCTGATCAGCTCATTAACTGCTTGCCTAGACATAGAGTCTGGGCTCATAGATGTGGGTTTTCAGATCATTTCCCTATCCTACTCGAATGGAGAGATCAAAAGATTCCATGTCTGTACCCTTTTAAATTCAACCATTCATGGCTAGGGCATTTGGATTTTGTTAATATGATTCGTAATGAATGGCCTCTTCTCCATTCGGATGATACTTTGGATGCTATGAATATTCTTTCTTCCAATCTACGCCTTTTAAAAGAAAAGGTGAAAGATTGGACAAAGGCGGAGACTCAAGCCCTTTTTAGATTCCTCTTTTCTCCTCAGCAATTTGGTTTCTTAAAGAACCGCCAGATCCATGAGCCTATAGCCATTACTCAGGAAGTCCTCCATTCTGTAAAATTGAAAAAGAAATGTGCTCTCATTCTAAAGTTGGACTTAACTAAGGCCTTTGACAGGGTTAATTGGAATTTCATTAGGCTGATCCTTATTCAGATAGGGGTTCCTCTTGTGGGTGTGAATTAGATTATGGGGTGTATCTCATCGGCAAATTTTGCTGTCCTTGTCAATGGTTCTTCATCTTCCTTCTTTCCAGCTTCTCGTGGAATTAGGCAGGGATGTCCCTTGTCCCCCCTGCTCTTTATATTGGTTATTGAAGGACTAAGCCTTCTGATTGAAGATGCCAAGAGAAATGGAAAAATCAAAGGAATCAAGATTTCGGCTAATCTTTTTCTCACACATTTACTTTTCTTAGATGATGTGATCTTATTCGGTTTGGGTTCTTTCGAGGAATGGATTGCTTTTAAAGTTCTACTGGGCACTTTCTGTGAAGCCTCCGGCATGAGAATTAATATGGAAAAATCATGTTTCCTTCATTATGATTTGGATGCTGCACTGTTAGGCAGAATAACTGGCCTCATGCCCTACAGATTTGCACATCTCAATCAGGGTTTCACCTATCTTGGTTTTTTCTTGAAGCCCTCGGGTTATCTTGTCAAAGATTTCCTTTGGCTTTTAACAAAATTTGAGAAGCATATCAACCATTGGACAAATCGACTCTTGTCTATGGGTGGTCATCTGGTCCTGGTTCGTTTTGTTCTCTCTAGCTTGCCAATCTTTTGGTTAACTCTTTTCCCGATTCCTTCCTCTATTTTAGATAAACTCAGAAAATTTATCTTTTCTTTCCTCTGGCGGACATCCGCCAAGCAAAAAAAATTCCATCTGGTATATTGGCACCTTTTAGCGCATCCCATTTCCCAAGGGGGCTGGGGAATAAAACACCTCCCTTGCTTCAGTTTATCTTTGAGGATGAAGAATTTATGGTATGCTTTGAATAATACTGGCATATGGAATCATCTTCTTACTACAAAATATATGAAAAATATGCCATTGCATACTTGTTTCAGAAATAAAAAGTTCAGATATTGGAATGCCTCGCTTATCTGGAAAGGCTTTCTTAAAACTCTGCCTTGGATTGGAAAAGGATTACTTTGGCAAGTGGGAAATGGATCAGAGTTCCGTATTGGTGTGGACCCTGTTGTTGGAATGGGTAGCTCCTTTATTCTCTTAGCTGATTTGAGAGATTATTTGGAAGACTTTGGGATTTGTACTCTTGAACAGGAAAGAAACAACACCTCCACTGCTACAGGTTATTGGTTTACTGCTGAGGAGCTTGATCTCTGTGAAGAATGGAGTGAACAATGGGAAATATATATCAGAGGTCTGGAATTCAATAGAATTCATTTAAAAGAAGAGTGTGATTCGCTCCTTTGGTCTCACAGCAATTACGTGGGCCCTATTAGTGCTGCTAAAGGTTATGACAGTTTATCTCAAATTAACAATTCAGGGGAGCACAACCTGGTTTTGAACACTTTGTGGACATTGAAAATTCCGTCAAAGCTAATCTGTTTCTACTGGCTGTTGGTAAATGAAAGGATCCTTACATGGGATCATCTACAATCTTGTGGGTTTTCTGGTCCTAGTAGGTGCGTCCTTTGTGAAAGGAATTGTGAAGACATTATCCATCTGTTCTTATTGTGCCCTTTTACTGTGAAAATCTTCACTTACTTTTCTGTTAGTCTTGGATTCCCTTTACCTCCACTCATCTCTGTTTAGTCTTTTTTATCTCATTGGTTTAACAGCACTGCCTGCTCTGCTTCGTTTAGATATACTCCATTATTTGTCTTCTGGTTCACGTGGCTCCTTCGCAACAATTGTCTTTTTGAAAATGGGAAACCTATGGCCTCTCTGCTCATTTCCAGAATCGAGAGTTATCAAACTCTTTACCCTGTGCCTCAAAAATCTAAAAAACGCCTGCAGATTGGTCCTAAACCACATCATATCTTTCCTTGTGGATACTTTGATGGTGCTGCTACAATGAATGATGGAGGAGCTGGGTTTGTGATCTACCTTAGTGAAACCCATTTTTACAGTTTCTCAGTGGGCTGTGGATCTAGCACAAACACAAGAGCAGAACTTCTGGCTCTTTGGTCTATTCTTAAAGTGAGTTGTTTAATGGGTCTGCCCATACATTTGGTTTTTGGTGATTCGATGGTGATTATTTCATGGATAAATATACTTACAGACCTTGAAATTCCCACGTTGATGCACTGGTGTGATGAAATAAATTTAATGCTGCAGCTTGTCCCACATGTGACCTTCAAACATATCTTTCGAGAGCACAACATGCTAGCTGATGGTCTTTCAAAGCAGGCTCTAAAAATGGATGTGGGAGCTGGATATTTCACTGAAACATTGGATGGGAAGGTCATTGAACATGGCCAATTTATACTTTTTTAGCTGTTGTTTATCTTCTTTTTCAGCATTTGAATGACATGCAGATGTACTTCTTTCTTTGTCTGTTACATAGGAGACCTATCAGCTAGCAGGTCTTGCTTTGGAGTGTATGTTTGTAGGTCACTTTTGATTATTTAGTATATTCTGACCTGATTATTCAAGGATGATGAGAAAAGTCTGCTACAATTAGACTTTGTTTCTATTTAATGTCTGGCAATTTGTTAGACCTATTCTATCTTTTGGTCTATGTGTGGAACTGGAATGTTTACTACCTCCTGTCATGTAGATGGTTGTTGTTTAATATGTCTTTTGATTCATATGAATAACAAAGACTGGTATTTTTTCCTCTGAAAAAGGTACAAACACAATGAATACATGGTATAGACATGATGGTTGCATGGTACATATGCGATTTGAGGTCAACTCATCGATGAATTCTCAAATAGACTCCCTAAAGATGACATCACCCACTCACATACAAATCACAAAATTGATAAGTATTTTAATTAAAATTAAATATAATATCTATTTAAAATATAAATTCAACCTTAACTCCATAAAAGTTATTCATATATGTCACTGCTAAGTAGGGACATAATAAATTATATATATATATATAATACACTGAATATTTATTAATAGTTAAACTTTAATTTTTTTTTTTTTGAGATTTTGATCATGTGAGATCAAAATAAATGTAATAGAATTTTTATAATTGAAAATATGAGAACAAACTAAATTGAAGTAGTCTTTAAAGCAAGCAATGCACAAGAGATGAGCTCAAGACCTTTCCGGGGAAGGACCTTATCGGGTTGTCCTTAGAGGCGGCTTATTAATTAAGATAAGTGTTATGGAATCTAATGCAATGCTGTCTGAAGCCCGTACACCGATGCTCTAAGTTAAAATAATGGATCTATTCTATTATCTAAAGATTATTTGTTAATACCCCATGTGGTGAGTTAGTAGCAGTAGGTAAACTTCCTTGATATTGGGGGCTAAAAGGTAATACGAATGAATGTTTAAAATGCTGACCTACCTCCTAAGATTACTTAAACAAGTGTTGTTGTCGAACGCTCCTACACCAATGCTCTATGTGAATGAAGGCCCATACTCTAAGTTCAGCAGGTAATTAAGTTGGTCTATCAAGGGTAGGTAGTAAACACAACTATTGGTAGCATTGTACCGGCTATCGATAGGCTGAAGAAGTAAATAGAATGTTTGTTGATCCACAAGGAGGAATGACAAATGGAAAAAACTGTTGAATGAGATCTCAAGTGATGCAGGAGGCATCTTCCCTAAAATCAGGTCGAGACTCATTATGGAGCAATAATGAGCAGGTGGCTCATAAATTACCAAGTCCTAGGCAAAATACTATAAGTATTTATCCCATCGAATAAGAAGGAGGCTTGTGATGGAGGGGAAATCATCTAGATTATGTAGAGAGAGTGAGCATTGATCATTCTATGTCCTTGTGGTTCATCAAACAGGATCGAGGGCTCTAGAGCAAGTAACTTGGCTGCTCTGGGAGTTGGTTGGGAGGAACAACAGACTTGATTTCATTTTACCATCAGTGGTGACGTGTTATTTTTAAAATAATCCAATGTATTAGTCTTGTTATTTATATTCTGGAAATGGATTAATAACCTTGTTGAGATCCTAAAACTGTTTATACGCAGAATTTATTCATTAAATTCTTAGATTCATGTTTTTATTCTTTTCTTTTATAGGTTGTTCATGCACATAGTATTTTAGCTAGCGAAAATGTTATTTTTCTTCTTACATACTAAATCATCATCTTGATAGACAAACCCTGGCATAGTAATTTTAATTTAAACATCTATAATGATAATCATGAAATCAAATAAGGAAAACATAGAATAAGCATTAGAGCAGAGAGGTTTCATATTTATTTTATCGATACAAAATTTTTATCTATTAAACAATGTATATGTCGTTATGTCCAAATATAAAGATTGTATATTAAACTACAAATAGTACAAAAATGATAATCTGAACCAAGGGATCAAATAAAATTGACTTACATATAGTCGCAATGGAAAACAAGAGTGCAATCAATGGACTAACAGTTTATTACAGTCACTGATAAAACCGACAACTAAGTTATTTTTCTCCAAGTTAAATTCTTCAACAAAATAATTCAAATTTAAACTCTTTTGAACTATACACTATAACTAAGTTGAGAGGGACATAGTGCCTTTCATCAAAATAACTTAAACAAATTCCATCACAAATATGAATCCTCATCTTAAGATTTATCTTTGAAAAGAATAAGCTCATATAGGGTTAAGCAAATACCATATAGTTTTAACCTAGCAAACTAAAATTTAGAGATTACAAACTTAACTTAATGAATCTCAAAGGGTCACCCCAGATCCAAAACCTTGCACATAGTTATTCTTTATACCAGACTCTATATTGGCCAAGGAAGGTGTTGCACATACCTCGATAAGAGGACAAGTTGTATCTAATGATGCCATGATCCACATGCCATACAACAAATGATTAGAGCCTTGATTTTGGGATAAATGACAATGAAATTTACTTGAATAAGAGTAACGAATCTTACCAAAGGAGTTTTTTTCTTCTTCATGGAATCTAACAAACACCATGTAGTATATTCTTTTCCATAGAGCATTGAATACACTATCCTCCTCCTGCGCATAAAGACTCTAGTTTTCATCAAAGAGTCTCTAGAGAGTGTAGACTATGTTAGGTAATTTGACACACCTTACAGACATATTCATTAATTCAGATAATATGTCGGATTTTATTACTTTTGAAATATCCCAGCTTCCACTGCAAACTCTTTTTCTTAGTATTCACTGGTAGTTTTTCAACATTGAGCTAGCATTATTAGGATCTTTAACTGAGAGAATAACAAGTACAACAATCAAACACAAGAGACAATGAACATAGTGTTTTTCCTCGGGGAAACCATAAAGGAGAAAACCCCGCAACTTCCTCAGAGATAGAATCAGCACCAAAACAGTAAAAGCCCCAAAACAGTAAGTGATCTCCCGACAGCAGTAATCTTCTTCTTATCTAGCCCCAGTGTCTTCTCCTTCCTCAACTATGCGCTATACTTGAGTTTGGATGAGTTGTGTGATCAATAGAGACTCCAGTTCTTTATTTATACTAATCCTGACATGACTAAAACACTACCAAGGCCGACCTCTACTAGGAGAGTCTAATAACCCTAGTGCCCCGAAACTGCGGGGACTTTAACCCTTAGACAATTGGAGGGTTACCCACTATGACTTAACATGACTTGTTTACATTATTGATTCTCCCGATCGGAACATCGGGGCATGACAACATGGCTCAATTACATTATAGATACATCCCAAAATAAACATCAGGTTACAATACATAAGATACATAGATGAATACATTCCGAAGTTACAAATACATCAACACTCCCTCTTAACTAGGAAGGCATTCTTTTGACACAATTTTCAGCACTGGTCTTCTTCTCTGTATATACTGGATCATCTCGTCATCCACATCTCAAGTCTTCTGAGTCTTCAAGTCATCTTCGTCTTCAAGTCATCTTCATTCTTTGAATCTGGATCATCTCTCAATCTAGATCATCATGGGACATCATCACTGGATCTAAATCATCTCTCGATCTGGATCATCATAGGTCATCATCACTGGATCTCTATCATCACTGGTTATCATCACTGGATCTTGATCATCACTGGATCTGGATCATCACTGGATCTCGATCATCACTCGATCTGGATCATCACTGGTCGTCATCACTGGATCTTGATCATCACTTGATCTGGATCATCACTGGTGCTATCTCGTGATTCTTCTCATCATAGGAAGTTATACAGAGCCAACCCTTTTTCATGCTAGTTGTAGGCCTAGCCATCATGTAGGTCTTCACCCAGCACTTACATCTAACCTACTCATCAGAAAGGCACGCCTAGCACTCACATCTGATCATATAGGAACCAATCCTATAATCACATCAAAAAGGCCCAGCACTCACATTCACCAAAATGATAGGACATCACACCACTAACATCTATGAAAAGGCTTCAGCACTTACATCTAACCTACTTGTTAGAAAGGCACAGTACTCACATCCATCCAAGCTGGAACACATCCTACTCACAATGATGGAAGAGTTCTGTACTTCCATCCAGGTTGGAACACATCCTACTTACAATGATGGAATATTTTCTCACTTTCATCCAGGCTGGAACACATCCTTCTCACAATGATGAAATATTTCTGCACTTACATTCATCCATGCGAGAACACATCCTGCTCACAGTGATGAAAAGGCTCTGCACTTACATCCATCCAAGTGGGAACACATCCTGCTCACAGTGATGGAAGGGCTTGCACTCACATTTGATCTTGTAGGAACCAATCCTACAGTCATATCAAAATGGCCCCCAGTCCTCCTCGACTGAGCTACCTGCTAACTGACCAGGTGCCTCCATTCTCCTAGAGAATGGAAGTTTCCCTTACATCCGACCTACTCGTCGGAATGGAAAACACTCATATCTGACATGGAAGGAACTTAATCTAATTCAAGTGGGAACACATCCCTCTATCACATTAGAATGGTTCAACCCTTACATCTGATCAAGTGGGAACACATCCCTCTATCATATCAGAATGGCTAATCAGTCCTAGACTGAGTGTTCCTGGTACCTCACCAGGCAGCTCCATTTAAAGAATGGCAATTTCCCTTACATATGTCCTACTAGACAGAATGGCCAACACTCATATTTGACATGGAAGGAAGCAATCCTCTCACCATGACAGAATGACTCAGCCCTTACATCTGACCTACTTGTCAGAATGGCTATGGATCTTAGCACTCATATCTGACATGGAAGGAACCAATCCTCTCACCATGACAGAACGGCTCAACCCTTACATTTGACCTACTCGTCAAAATTGCTATGGATCTCAGCACTCATATCTGACATGGAAGGAACCAATCCTATCACCATGACAGAATGGCTCAACCCTTACATATGACCATGGAAGGAACTAATCCTCTCACCATGTCAAAATGGATATGGGACTCATCACTTTCCCTTGGAGGAAATCTCGATCTGGAGAACACCAAGCTTCTCCCTGAAGTACTCGAACTTCACCCCAGCCAATGGCTTTGTCAATACATCAGCTCTCTGTTCCTTCATTGCAACATACTGGAGCTTCACTACTCCCCTTTGCACCATATCCCTGATATAGTGGTACTTGATCTCGATATGCTTCGACTTGTCATGGAACACTGGATTCTCTGACAACTTCATGCAACTTTGGTTGTCACAATGTATACAAGTAGCATCCAATTTGAGATCAAATAAATCAGATAGTAGCTTCCGTAGCCATACTGCCTCACAACTAGGTGAACAAGCTGCGACATACTCTGCTTCAGTTGTACTCAGTGCCACACATTACTGCTTCCTGCTAAACCAAGAGATCACACCTGATCCCATACTGAAGCAACACCCTGAAGTGCTCTTCCTATCGATGGCACTTCCTTCCCAATCTGAATCAACATAACCCTCCAAGTTAATCTTCTGATTCGCATCGTACTTGAGCCCATAATCAACTGTACCCCTCAGGTACCTCAGAACATGCTTTGCAGCAATTAAGTGAACATTTCTCGGATCTGTCAAGAACTGGCTCAAGGTGTTCACAGCAAAGCAAATGTCTGGTCTCGTGTTTGTTAGGTACATCAATGACCTAATCATCTGACAATACATCATAGCATCAACAGTCTCTGATGAAGCATCGCTCAATAGCTTCAGGTTCGATGCCATAGGTGTGGCCATAGCCTTGCAGTCCATCATCCCAAACCTCTTCAGGATCTCTACTGCATACTTCCCTTGTCCAAAGAAGATTCCATCTATACTCTACCACACCTCCATACCTAGAAAGTAATGCATCATCCCCAAGTCCTTCATTTTGAACTCAGCAGCAAGCTTTCTCTTCGTATCAGCAATCAACCCATCTGTACCTTTAACAAATAGATCATCTACATACAGTAGAAGCATCACTGGGTTGCCATCCTCAACCTTGTAGTAAAGGTTGGAATCTGCTTTACTCTTGGTAAAGCCCAAACTAGATAGAAAGTTGTTAATCCGGCCGTATAAGGTCCTAGGTGCCTGTTTCAAATTGTACAGTGATTTCTTCAGTCTACACACATGAGACTCCCTGTCATGTGTCTCAAAACCGAGTGGTTGTTCTACATACACTTCCTCTTCCACTACACCATTCAAGAAAGCAGTCTTGACATCCATCTGTTGTATCTTCCATTTCATCACTATAGCCAAAGCAAGTACTTATCTGATGGAAGTGTATCTGGCTATAGGTGCAAAGGTTTCTTCATAGTCTATTCCTTCTTTCTGAGAGAAACCCCGAGCTACAAATCTTGCCTTATATTTTTCAATGCTACCATCTGCAGCATGCTTGATCTTGTAGATCCATTTGGCAGTTACAATTGACTTCCCTTCTGGTCTTGGGACAACATACCAAACATCATTCCTCATGATCAATTGGTATTATTTGATCATAGCATCCTTCCATTCTTTCCGTTTTTCCGCTTCTTCGTAGCTAGAAGGTTCTTTATCAATGAAATCACATAGTAAAGCTACATGCCTGGAGTAGGATCTAGTCCTCTTTCTTTCTTTGTGATTCTCTTTTGGAGCTCCATATCTTTCTGCACCTTGGATAAGTTATTGTACCCAAGAAGGTTTCCTCTTATGAGGATTCTTCTCCAGAGGTGGATCTATAGGTCTTTGTGGTTCTTCAAATTCTCGATCTTCTTCTTGAGCTTCTTCATTCATGGTTGTATCATGAATTCTGGGTGCTTTTGCTTTTGCTTCTTTAGGTTCTTCAGCAGGTCTTTTTCTAGATTTGATGTAAGTTGTGTCTTCATCAAAAGTAACATCCCTACTGATGTCAATCTTCTTGTATCCTGGGAAATATATTCTATAAGCCTTCAAGCTTTCAGAGTATCCCACAAATACACCCTTCTTTCCTGAAGGATCTAATTTTGTTCTCTTCTCTTTTGGAATGTGTATGTAAATAGGGCAGTCGAATATTCTAAGATGGCTAACTTCTGGTTTCTTGCTGGAGAAGACTTCTTCAGGAGTCTTGTTCTCGAGTACTCTATGTGGAGTATGGTTCTGTACATACACCGCTATTCTGGTAGCTTCCACCCAAAGATGCATCGGAAGATCTTGATCATGAAGCATGGCTCTTGCAACTTCCATGATATTTCTATTCTTATATTCCGCAATCCCATTCTATTATGGATTATAAGGAGTGGACAACTCCCTCTTAATCCCTGATTCTTTGCATAGCTCTTTGAATTCATTTGAAGTGAATTCTCTGCCATTATCTGATTGAAAGGTCTTGATCTTCTTTTCAGTATGGTTTTCGATCAAGGCTTTGAATTCCTTGAACTTACTGAATACTTCATCTTTGTTCTTCATGAAGTAAACCCATGTCTTCCTAGAAAAATCATCAATAAAAGAAACATAGTATGCATACCCGCTTAGTGAGTTTGATGACATCAGACCGCATACATTGGAGTGGATGATTTCTAGTATGCCTTTGGATTTGTTTTCGCTGCTGGGAAATGCCTTCTTTGTATTATTTCCTTTCGCACATCCTTTGCAGATCCCATCATGTTTTTTTTGGAATTCCGGAAGACCTTCAATAGCTTTTCTTGCAATAGGTAGTTCTCTGTAATGCACATGTGCAAGCCTTCTATGCCAAAGCTCATTTGGCTCTACTATGTCATGGACCAAGGCTTGTTCTGGATGGCCCTTAAATTTGTACAATCCTCCTTCTTGTTCTCCAATCACCACTGCATCATTGATAGTCTTACATCTTGGCCACATGATGACTTGACCATCTATGAATGCAACCCTCATTCCTTTTGCATCCAATGCTGATATGGAGAGAAGGTTCTTCTTGAGTCTTGATAATTCTTTCATTGTTAAAGACTTACCAGAGTCTATTTTATATGAAGATTCCCCACTACCTTGTATTGGATATTGGTAGTCATCTCCTAGCTTCACCTTGTGAGGTGATTTATGTTCTGCCATTCTTACAAAGTATTCCTTGAATCCAGTCATATGTTTGGAAGCCCCACTGTCTATAAGCCAATCATCACTACCATGATTAATGTTACCTGTGAGAGCGGAGATCATAACATATTCATCCTCGCTTGAAGAATCTTCACTTTCATATCTGGATCTCTTCTTGGATGGTTCATCATCCTTTGCAGCATGAGCATGATGTCTTCTTTTGTTCCCCTTATTCTTATGACAGTGGTTCTTGTTCTTAGGACAGTCTTTTGCAAAGTGTCATATCTCATCACATGTATAGCATCTTAATCTAGATGGGTCCTTTCTATTGTTATCTCTATGATGAGAATTCTTACCTTTTAAGTGATGAGTTTTTCTTCTACCTTTCTTGGAGTGAACTGTGAGAGCTTGATCTTCACTTCCCATCTTCTATTCTCGAGCTTCTATCCGAGGTTCTTCTTGAGAGCACTCTTCCCATAGTCTGTTGAACTTGACTAGCTTCTTTCTAGCACAGATTCCTTGGATGAAAGAATCCCATGACCTAGGAAGGCCATTCAAAGTAGTCATCACAATCTCTGCATTTTCCATTTCTTCATCAACAGCTTCTAATTGTTCCTTGATATGAGACACCCTTGTGAAGTAAGACTAGATGGCTTCTGCATTCTGAATCTTCACATTCTTCAGTTGATTCCTCAGAGTCATCTTCTGGTTTATGTTCTTCCCTTCAAACAATTTGGTTAGGGCATCAAACATAGCTTTAGGTGTCTTGAGAGAGGACACCTGTGGGATAAGGGTGATCCTTGATAGAATCAACAATGATCCTCTTTTCCATAACCATCTTCTTCTTATGTAAGGCCTTAGCCTCATCTCCCTCTGGAACTGGAACCTCCTCATGGATGTAGGAGTCTAACTCATTTTCTTCCAGGACTAGGGAGATCCTATACTTCTAGGCTCGGAAGTTATTAGCCCCCTCAAGCTTTTCATCAAGCTTGGTATGATGAGACATCTTAACATAGAACCTCAAATGGAAATACAAAAGATTTTAGATCTTACCAGGTTCAAGATGTCATATTTGAAACTTGAGCTGAAATCCTGCAGAGCTGGTTTAGAAGCATATTAGGGTTTTGTTTTTCTAGAGTTTTGTCCACCCAAATGCCTTAAAATTTGTCCCTAACTTCAAATTTGGGGAGGAGATCAATCCAGGCCTGGGCTCATTGAAAAATTCCTCTTCTATGAAAAGCCCTAATTTTCGGTAGCAGTGTGGGTTACAAAACTGAAAAACCTCAGAATTGGATTCTAATTTGACAGAAAGATGCACCCTAAGGAGGAGAGTTATTCCACCTTACTTTTGCTGAAAATCTGTGGAGGAAGATCCACAAACTAGGAAGCCCTAGTTCTCGCAGCTACACAGTGTTTTCTTTTCAGGTTAGCCCTGATACCATGTTAGTTTTTCAACATTAAGCTAGCATTATTAGGATCTTTAACTGAGAGAATAACAAGTACAACAATCAAACACAAGAGACAATGAACACAATGTTTTTCCTCGGGGAAACCATAAAGGAGAAAACCCCACAACTTCCTCAGAGATAGAATCAGCACCAAAATAGTAAAAGCCCCAAAACAGTAAGTGATCTCCCGATAGCAGTAATCTTCTTCTTATCTAGCCCGAGTGTCTTCTCCTTCCTCAACTATGCACTATAATTGAGTGTGGATGAGTTGTGTGATAAATAGAGATTCCGGTTCTCTATTTATGCTAATCTCGACATGACTAAAACCCTACCAGGGCCGACCTCTACTAGGAGAGTCTAATAACCCTAGTGCCCCGGAACTGCGAGGACTTTAACCCTTAGACAATCGGAGGGTTACCCACTATGACTTGACATGACTTGTTTACATTATTGATTCTCCCGATTGGAACATCGGGGCATGACAACATGACTCAATTACATTATAGATACATCCCGGAATAAACATCGGGTTACAAAACATAAGATACATAGATGAATACATTCCGAAGTTACAAATACATCAACATTCGCTTAAGAAGTATACCAAAAGCCATTGGTAATTTGAATAAGTTGACCACCTTAGATCTTAGCGGAAATCTCCTCACTAGCAATAGCAATATATTTAAAATCATTGCTAATTTGTCTCAGTTGACTACTTTATCTCTCGATGACAACAAGCTTACAGGTAATATTCCTATAGCACTTGCCAATTTGACTAAATTGATCACTTTAGGTCTTTCTAGTAATAAGTTTAGCGGTAATATTCATGTAGCACTTACCAATTTAAGTAAATTGACCGAATTATATCTTCATGAAAATAATCTTAGTGGTAGAATATCTAAAGCTATTACTAATTTAAATAAGCTTGAAGCTCTTTTTCTCTCAAACAACAACCTTATAGGTGCAATTCCTAGAACTATAGGAAAGCTTAAGTCATTGACATATTTAAGATTGGATTTAAACAAATTAAGTGGGACTAAAGGCTTTCCTTGAATTAAACTTGTATAATGATAGTTTTTATGGGAGTATTCCTTATAGTATTAATGTTTTGATTTCACTTCAGATATTAGAGCTCTCAAAAAACAATTTGGAGGGACCAATCTTAGATGGGATTGGAAATTTGACTTCGATATCAGGTTTTTTAGCTCATTCTAATAACTTCACTGGGACATTGTCCACATCTTTATCCAATTGTACCCAGCTTGGAGTAATGGATTTAAGGAAAAATGGATTGAATGGAGAGCTTCCTCAATACTTCATATGTTTTCATTACTTAGAAATTTTAAGCCTTGGTTATAATAATTTACATGGTTGTATTCCTCAGCACATCACTTATCCAACAACAAACTCAGTGGAAGAATACCATTGCATCTTGAGAGACTCTCCATATTTTCAAATGTTTCAGATAGTGGAACAACTGATACAACCGAGGAAATTGAAATTGAAATTAAAATAAGTGACTATACTCTATTATATTTGTTGCCTACAAACATTATATTTGATTTGTCTTGCAATAATCTTACAAGAGAAATCCCCACAAGCATAGGAAGCATGAGCCACTTGCTACTCTTGAATTTATCTCACAATCATTTTGAAGGGAAAATACCGGCATCTCTTGGTGAAGTATCTACTTTGGAGCAGTTGGACTTGTCGAACAATAATTTGAATGGATTGATACCTGAAGAGCTATCTAAGCTACATGAATTGGTTGTTCTTGATGTTTCATCAAAATTTCTCTGCGGGTGAATCCCAATAGGAACACAATTTTCCACTTTTAATATACCTTCTTTTCAAAACAATAAGTGTTTATGGGGTTTTCCTTTAGATTCATGTAATGACAATGAAATACAAGAGAGAAAGGGTGATAATGATAGTAAGACTCGTAATGTAAAAGTGGGATGGTTAAGTCATCTTGATGAAAATATGTCATTAATGGCATTGGGGATGGGAATGATGATTGGATTTGGAGGAGTGGTTACTGTATTTATGCTATGTGAGAGAGCTAAAAATTCGGTGATGCCGCCATACATGCCATAACTGGGTATACTGATTTCCTTCTTAATAAAAGTCTCTTAAATCCAAAAATTTAAATCCATTATGTAAAAAATAAAATATATAATAAAATAAATTTAATCTATCACTTAGCATAAATTATTGATACAACAAATAAACAAACATGTTATTACATAATAATTATAAACATAAACATGTTTAAAATTAATATGTGATAGTTATTCATATATCATAACTTAGATATTTGATATTTAATATATTATAATTTAAAATTTAAATGGACTTGTAAAATTATGCTTCCCTTATACTATATATATAATAATTTTTAAAACAAAAATGTTACTCAATTAATAACCTACGTTTTCAATAATTTTTTTAAATGAAATTTTCATTATAATTATTATTTTCTGTTAATTTTGAATATAAATATTGTAAGTATTATTATTATTATGAATTAAATTTACATTTTAATTAAATTAAATAATAAGTGACAAGTAATTAAAAAGATAGAAATAGTTAGTTTTATTTATAAATGATATTTTTTTAAATTATAATGATGTATATTGTGTAAATAACAAATTTATTGAACGATGTAAGAAAATATTTTAATGATTAAAAGTATAAAAATTTTGGTAAATTTTATTCATAAATTTTCAATTATAATATAATTGTCAGTGATATTTGGTATTTGAATTCCCACAAGCATAGGAAGTATGAGCTACTTGTGACTCTTGAATTTATCTCACAATCAATTTGAAGGGCAAATACTAGTATCTTTTGGGAAAATATCGGCATTTTTTGAGTAAGTATCTGCTTTGGAGTAGATTGACTTCTACAACAATAATTTGAATGGATTGACACCTTAAGAGCTATCTAAATTACATGAATTGGCTATTCTTGATGTTTCACCAAACTTCCTCGGCCTACGAATCCCAAAAAAAACACAATTTTCCATTTTTAATGTATCTTCATTTCAAAACATTAAGTGTTTATGGGGTAGTCCTTTAAATTCATGTAATGAAAATAAAAGACGAAAAAAAATGTTATAATTCTAGTAAGACTAATAATGTAAAAGTGGAATGATTAAGTCATGTTGATGAAAGAATGAGAATGATTATTGAATTTGGAAAAATGATCAATGTAATGATTTATGTTTTGCGAAAGCTAAAAATTGGGTGATGCCCCATACGTGCCATGACTTTTTTTTAAGGTATACCAATTTCTTACTTAATAAGGATCTGTTAAATCCAAAAATTTATATCCATTTTATACGAAATAAAATATATGATGAAATAAATTTAGTTCTATCACTTTTTATAAAATATTGACAATATAACAAATAAAGTTATTACATAATTATTATAAACATAAACATATTTAAAATTGATATGTGATATTTATTCATATATCATAACTTAGATATAATTATTATAAACATAAACATCTTTAAAATTGATATGTGGTATTTATTCATATATCATAACTTAGATATTGGGTATTTAATATATCATAACTTAAAATTTATGGTGCACTTGTAAAATGATGTTTCCAATAATATTATATATAATAATTTCTAAAACAAAAAAGTTACTCAATTAATCATTGATGCATTTTTTGGTGAAATTTTCATTGTAATTATTTATTTTTTTATTAATTTTGGACATAAATATTGTAATTATTATTATGAATTAAATTTATATTTTAATTAAACTAAATGATCATTTTATTAAGTAATGATTAAATGATAAGTGATGTAAAAGATAAAAATAGTTAGTTTTATTTATAAATGATAATTTTTTAAATGATAAATGATGTATAAATAACAAATTAATTGAATGATGCAAGGAAATATTTTAATGATATACAAATTTTTAAAGTATACAAATTTTGGTAAATTTTATTAATGCTTAAATTCTCAATTATAATATTGCTCCTAGTAATATTTTGAATTTTTAAGAATTTTATATATTTTGTTGAAATTTTTTACTATGTTTTGAGTGAATTATTTTTATTTTATAGAATTTAGAGAAAACTTTTACGAAAAAAATGATATTTTTTTTGGAAAAAATATGGAAATTAGTTAATAATGATGATAATAATGATGGTTAACATCCCCTGCGACCAAACTTTGGTTTATCGGATCTAAAGAAATGAACTATTTAGTTTGTTTTAAAATTGTATTCCTATGCTCAAAGAGCTTGTAGAGAAGCGTCCCGAGCTCACTATAATTTTGACATGTTAAAAGGCTAGGAAGGTCGGTATTGCAACAAAGAGTATGAAAGTGAGATCTAATGTAGGTGTACATAGGGCACTCTAAGGGGAACTACTTTTCATCCTCAATGTTCATATTCTCACAAAGATGGCATATCCTTTCCACCCATGGTGTTTTAGGAACTACCCAACGACCTGTTTCACTATGGAGCTCATGAGAGTTCATTCTTATCTTGGCTATATTAATTTTTTTCTTTGAACTAGTTAAAATAGAGAGATACTTTTAAACTTCTAGAGTATGGTTGATGACCTCCTTATAATATCATAATTTTCTTTTAGCCTCTAAATCTTTCTCACACCACATTTTCTCTTTAAACTTAGAAGTAACAATATTTTTAATGTTGTTAATATTTTTCAATGCAACATTTTCTTCGATTTCCCAATGGTTTAACCAGGCCCTAGTATCTTTATACCAACCTTGCTTGAGCCTTAGGTGGTTTTGGATAGAATTGAAAGCTAGTTTAGGAAGTCTATGGTGTAACACCCTGGTTTTGACCCCGTGGTATAGAATTGCATATGATGTAAATATTGTATTTAATCATGGTGTGGAGCTAAAGAAAAATGCCCCACCATGTATTTAGTTGTCTTATGTATCGGCGATTAAAATCGATGTTGATGGTTTATGTGTTAGCCAGGCATGATATGTTTGGGACATCATGTAAAATGCAAATTAATAAAAATACCACAACTAGCTATGTGTCGCAACGTTAAAGAGATGGGGGTGTGATTTCACAAGGAATAGGGAGGGGGAATTATTCAAACCTTTGGGCCAATTGGGAAAATCCAAATGTCAAAGGGTAAACCCATAAAGTTGTCAACCACCCTTTTTGTCTTTTATGCCCAGTCATCTAAAGTTGGTGAAGGAAGTATTGCCTTGGGATGGGAAAGGTATGGAGGCCAAATTCGAATTTGGGAAGTCACCCATTTTTGGAAAACGTGTTTTTGGCTTCTTGGGCAAGTAAATGCTTGGAAATGCCTTCTCAAGCCATTATTCACCCATGTGTTTGCTTCCTCGCGCAGTTGGAGAATTTGATTTGGGCAATGCTCAGTGGTTGGGATCCTTCCTGGGCGGTTTTGTTGTGGTTTCCTCATTGCCATAACTGGGAAATCCCTTTTTTGTTTTGTTGAGTGAATGTGCAGCAAGGATTCACATTTTGGGGGTTCAAAAGGTCATTTTCGGTCTTCATCACACACCTAAGCTTCCTGGGCATTTTCCCTCATGATTTCTGATGTTTCCTCATTGTCCCATGCCCATAAATTCATTTTTGTGTTGCTCAATGGTTAGGAAGCCAAGATCTCCCAATTTTGGAGCAAATGATGGTCGTTTTTACTCCAGCAATGCTCAAAGACGTTTTCTGAGTTCAGATTTACAATTCCAGGGTTTGTGGTGGCTGAATTGCCTCCATAATGCACAAGAACATTTCTTGCAAGCGTAATTGCTCATCCTGGGTCGTTTTTGCCCTCTTTACCAGTCTATTGGGTTGCAAACCCACCCCTTTTGGTTATGTTTTGTGGCTGGGAGGGTAGATCCATGATTTGGTGTGAATAGAGGTCATTTTTGCCTTGGGAATGCCATCAAATGTTTGTTGAGTCAATTTGGTCACTTCGGTTGTTTTTCCCCATCTTCCATTCATGTATGTGGTTGCCAAACATTTCTCTACAACCCAACAATTGTGTTTTGTTGTGAAGTGCATGATGGTGTTACCTTGGCTAAGCAAAACCAAAAAACCCACCTGTTAATTGGTTGAATGTGTGTCTGGTGTGGATTTAGGCTTGGCCGAGTAAGTCCAAGGAACCCCTATGTAATTGGCTTGTTTCCTTAGCAGTCTTTGAAACCCAACGGTGAGTTGGATTGACTGTGGATGTATGGTTTTGGCTATGTGTAAGCATGTTGTTCCCTAGTGCCTTGTGGAATCATGCCCAGCTCGGGGGTGGCAGTGATGTTGAGATATTAATGAGCACACTGGCCTATGGTTGGGTGGAACGTTACAACAACATAGCTAGTTGCGGGCCAACTCCTTTTCAAGATAAGTATTCTTTTGCTTAATCTCTACAAACTAATTTTTTAATGATTTATGAACGTGATGAATGCATGAATGAAATGAATGTGTTTGCTTCTGCTATAGATTGTATTATGCATCGGTGTATGTTTTTAAATTAATGCATTTTATGTTTTATGTTTATGTTCATGGGACTAGATTGCCTAGTTTGATAACAACAATGTGTTGGTCATGTCCTCTCTATCGTCGAGATGAGGGGTAGGGACGCGATAGTGTGGTATCAGAGTGAGGTTGTAGCATTGTGCCTCAATGGGTCAAGTTGAACAGCTAACAGAGGCAAAATCAACCTTTTGTCTTCAGCAAGAAGAAGAGGCAGGCATAAAAATCCTGATTTTTTCTAAATGTTGAGCTTTCTTCTTTTTGTGTGGTGGTTGAGGAATCCAAAGATGAGCTGATTCGTCGGTTGTGTTGGTAAGAAGGAGATGACAGGGAAAGCAGCCAAGGCATGTCAGAGTAGTTGACAGAATTTCACCAACGGCGTCCACAAGAAGAATCGGGTTGAAGATGAGCCGCAGTGGCAGCTGGGTTGGCTGAAGGCAAGCTGGAGCAGGTTGGAAAGGCTTGTTTGCTAAGCTAGTGAGCTCAACCATAGAGCCATGGACACCTACACAAGATCTGAATTGGCTTTTCCAACACGTACACACCCAACACAAAGAATCATCCCCTTCTCCATTGTACAATCACTTAGGCTATGCATTCCCTTCCAATGCTATTCAGGATGTGTAGTAAGGAATAATCAGCCGTCAAGATATCTTAGTGAGGCTCCTCATGCACTAGGTTTATCAAGCAGTTTACCTCTTCCAGTATTAACTAGATTCATACCCCAAACACAAATGCATACACAACAATTACCCAATTTTGGGTTGAAGAAAATAGTTCAGCAACAAAAATGGATTTCCAAGAAGGATAAGAACAACCCGTAACAACAAATTCGATTTCCAAGGGGACACTTTGTCCCTAACGTGGCCAAAAACTAACTCAACCATACCCAAGAGAACATGGTCTGTCCTCCAAATCGTTGGGCAATTCATAAACAATTTTTAGCTTGGAAATCAATGGGGAAAATGCAACAAAAATGTTGGGGAAAGAAACCCAACCACATATCATTATAAAAATGAATCCATGGCCCAGGAGAATAAAGAAATGATTGTCCACATGAGGGAAAAACACACACAACAACAACCCAACAACGAATTTCACACACAGAAAATTCCCAGTCACTTGAGAGAGCCCCAATGTGGGTGAATGATGATGATGAAAATGCCCAGGAGCTCCAAAAATCGTGAATCTAGATTCTTGGCCACTCAACAAGGTAAAAATGGTTCCCATTCATTGAAGAATCCACAAAAATGCAGGATAATTTTAAATCTTCCTTTCCCACTTACTGAACAATACCAAAGTGAATTTTTGGGCATGAAAAAATGAGGAAAATGACACCCAACATGAAGGATGAACACACAGGAACCTTCAGCTGGATGAAGGAAGCCCACATGTAGGAGAATGGGTGAGGAAAATGGAAGTAATGGGTGAGTAATGGCTTGGGCATGCCTTCCCAAGCATTGATTTGCCCCACAAGTCAGAAAAACGTTTTCCAAAATCTGATGACTTCTTCAATTCGAATTTATGACTGCCATACGCTTCCCCATCCCCATGGATTAACTAAATCAACCATTTTTGGAAGAATTAAATGATTGGGTTTATGAGATAAGAAAGGTAGTTGATGTTTGATGGGTTCTCCCATTGACATTTGGATTTTCCCCAATGGCTCCCAAGGGTTAGATATTTCCCCCCTTATCCTTAGGAAAATCATGCACCCATGTCATTATTTGTTGCATTGACATAGCTGGTTGTGGGTATTTTTAATTAAAATGCATATTTACATGATGCCAAAATTATAATGTGTCGGATAGCATGAAATACCATTGGCAACAATTTTAATCATTGGAACATAAAATGTTGAATCGATGATGGGGATTTTTCCTTTATCTCCACACCATGATTATTTACAATATAAACATCATATACATTTAATGCAAACAGGGTCAAAACTGGGGTGTTACAAAAAGTGTTTTGTAGATAGTACTACCAACTAAGAAGCAGAGTAGCTAAGAAAGACACTTGTGGAGTTTTTAAGTAAAAAAATGAATCTATAGTTTTCTGAAAACTGTATGTGTTATGATAAAACACATTGAGATAAAAGTTTACTTCAATGAAGTCATGGTCATGTAAGGTGAAACTTCAGTACATAACTATTGATAAGCATATTGCAAATGAGTTAACAAAGTTGTTGTCAGTGACGAAGTTCAGATACTTCTGAGATAACTTTGTTATGGCAAAAAATACTTGGTATGGCATCAAATTTCAGGTAAAGTATAGAATGCCTTCCTCCCTAAGAGAGAGAGACTGTTGATTGTACATCATTAGGAGTCATTCTCTGGACTTGTGTTGTAGAAAGTCCTTTCTATATCCTCATATTATTGAGGTGGCGATGCTTGTACTGTAAAGTCTCATGTTGTATCAATATTGTAGAGTTGTGTTGTATCAAGTCTTGACTTATGTTGTATCAAGTCATTTTTTATTCTCATAGACGATACCCTATGAGACAGATCTCTAGTTATGGAGATGGTCTTGTGAGTTATATCAAGCTATGATCCTCATGCGGTCCTCCATCAAATGGATACCCATTGAGGTGGACATCTAGTCATAGAGGTAAATGATATGTGATATATTACTAACCATGGTCATTCGATATGGATAAATCTATAAATTCTCCTCTGGAGACTGATCACCTCTAGAGTGAATTACTTTAGCATATGACTGTCTGATCTAGGGTAATATAATATGATCATAGCATGCGACAATTATTTTGAGTATAATATGACATGATATATGATTAGGTTAACACATATTGACCCTACAGTAACATAAAGAGATAAAAGCGAAAGAAAATCTAAATTTTCCCATGTAGAAGACTAGATGAACTCAAGTTATAAAGCTGTAATTATAAATATTTATTTCAATAAGAATGCCTCAATCAGTTCCTCAGTTAAAGCTTATGTGCTTCAGTGAAATAAAGAAACTCTTTGTGATCCATGCAAAGTTAAAAATAGTAAAAAGGTGTTTTGCATGGACAACACTTGAGTGAAGCACCATGACACTTAAGTTATCCGCCTAACTAAGTGATCACACATTCAATTTGCAATTGAGTTCACTTCCATATCAGTTAAATATCAAGTTAAAGTTACTCTTGGAAGGTATGGAACATGCCTTGCGCATGGAGAAGAATACTAGGCACTGACATGGCACTAGTGCTGGAAAGGCACTAAAGTTTACATGGAGAGAATCCAATGCACCAATTTTGATGCTTCTCGAGTTAATTCACATTTTTTATGATCCTGGAGCATTCATTCATGAACCTATTCAGCAGGGTTTTCATGGCATGAGTTTTTACTTTTTATTAAAGCATCGGGAACTTGGAAAGTTCATTACATTTTATATAGTGGATCTATCTTCTATATTGCTCCATGTTATCTCTTATCGTGCAATATGCTTATCTTGTAAACGTAATTCTCCGCAATCTATCTATTATACTATGAATAATTTATGGGGTTTTCTCATCCTCTTTGTTAAGAGGAATTTTCCTAGGGTACATCTTGTCTTATGTGGATGAATGATTTATGTGGATAAGTTTATTATGAGATTCATATGTTCATTGGTTCATTGATAAAAGGTTTAAATTTCATAGATATTCATTGTTACTCAAAATTAACACTTTCCACCAACTACAGAGTCTTCAAGGTAGGTAAAATTTATTACGTTATTTTTTACCAGACTACGCAACAACCATCCATGTATTTTTATGTTGGTTACGAACCAATAATTCTTTCATTTGGGATGAGCAGGTGTAAGGATCCTTCGATGTGTTAAAAATGATCTAACTTATTCTCCTTTGACCTCTCCACCATATTTCACAATGGATTTCATCCTTTACATATCGACATCTGAATATTCCATTGTTGAAGTTTTAGTCCAAGAAGATGCTTCTTGTCAAGAGCATGTCATATACTATATCAATCAGAACCCATTTGTTCCACCACTTAGATACCCTCATGAGGATAATATGGCCCTAGGAATCATATTCTAAGTTCAAAATCTACGCCATTAATTCCTTATGACCCGAACCAAAGTTGCTTCCAACTCAACCCCAATGTTGTATCTCCTGAACCGACACCTTATTCAAGGTCACATTGCAAAGCGGATTGTAACTCTTTAGGAGTATGACCTAGAGTTTGTAACACCCAAAAGCACCAAATCCTTAGCATTGTATCATCTTATCACGAATCTTTCACCTAATTCTAACCCATCTCTTATCATTGACAAGCTCCCAAATGAACATTTTTTCACTATTTACAACCCTTGGTATGGAGACATCCTTGTTTACTTACAAACCCAGAATTTTAGACCAAACCTTAGCCATGATGATCATCGTCGCATTTGTCACAAAGTTCCACTCTACTTACTCATTGGTCCTATACCTCCGATGGGTTGATACCATTTTGCGGTGATGCCTCACTCATGAGGAGGATAACCGAGTCCTTAGCTACTATCATAGTGGATCTTGCGGTGGTCATCTACTTGGCATGGCTACTACCTAAAATTTCATTCTGTGCTAGTTATTTTGGCCAACTCTTTTTATATATTACATTACGGTAGTCAAATATTACCACGATTTTCAACTCTTTACCCCCAAGGAAAGAAACCCTTCCCCCCTACCCCCCGCGTTGCTACATCCAATGGTCATCATTGGCCCTTTTTGAAAATGGGCCATTAACTGTATGGAATAAAATCCTCTCTTAGTTAGAGGCCACAAGTATATCAGTGTGGATATCAACTACTTCACCAAGTGGGTTGAGGCCCTGCCAACTTTTAACTGTACCGCTGAAACAACAAGACATTTATTTTTTAACCATGTCATTGCTCAATTTGGTGTCCCTCTCCAACTAGTGTCTAACCATGGTTCCCATTTTGAAGACACTATTTTGAAAGAGTTTTCATACTTGTTGAAGTTCAAACACCAATTCTCTCATCCCCCTATTACCCCTAGGGTAATGGACAGGTGGAGGCCATCAACAAAATCTTGAAAACAATACTCCAATGAACGTTGGATAAGCACAAATCCAATTGGAATCATATTCTTTTTACAATTCTTTGGGATTACTAAATTAAAAAAAACTACGACATGATTCACTCCTTTTCACCTTGTAGATGTAGTAGAATCAGTTCTACCCATTGAGCTCCAAATCTTGTCCCTACACCTCACTGTCGAAATTCTGCCAGAGAACACTTCTATAGAACAACATTTTCTCACCCTTGAGAAAGAATATGATGATCGTCATGAGGCACTCTAGATAATATAATCCACCAAACATCGATCCAAATCCTAGTATGACTCTCACGTCCACCCTCTCTCCTTCAAGGAAGAAGACCTTGTACTTCTCTATGACCAAGCACAAAACTAGCAAAGGGAAAGTTTGAATCCATGTGTAGGGACCATATGTTGTCAAGCATTATTTGAGAAAGGGGGCATACATCCTCTCTGATTTTGAAGGTTACCTCTTGAAAAACCCCTATAATGGGTTATATCAAAAGAGGTTTTATGCATAACTTGACTAAACCATATGTTCATTGTGCTATAGATTTTTCCCTTTTTTGCTTTATCTTTTTCGAAAAATATCCTCATGGTTTGTTTCCTTGAACTTATCAGATGGATTCCTATCCTACCATTTATGTTGGTTACGCCGACGACAGAAGTAGATACTTAATCAATCTTTCATCGGCTACATGGGTCATGTACTCCCCGGTTAATGCATTGATTCATATCACTGTTGAATGCATTGGAGAATCCACTAACAACCATGCAAAATACAATGTTTTGATTGGTATCTTGAATGATGCCCTACATTCGACATTCGCCACCTTCATGTTTACCCTAATTCCCAGCTTCTTGTTGCAAAATTGAACAAGATTTATAGGGTACATGATCCTTTCATGTTTAGAAAGTTCCTACACACTAAAAAATTAGTTAGACCCTTTGATTCCATTACATTCATTCATGTTCCCATGTGTTTCAATATAGTAGCATATCAAATGGCTAGTAGCATTCTAGAGTGGCACATAAATCATCTACAATAAATTAATCATCATCATACATATTTTATCATTTTTGCATTCACATGTAAATAAAATTCATATCATATTCATGAGGCTCAAAAAATACAAAATGTCACACCCACGTGCATATGTAAGTATATGTAAATAAGAGGTCATATCGAATCTCTACATGTATAACCCTTCAAACTGGTATATAGGTACTCACCCCTTCTATATTTCATATGCATCAACCTGTTTCACCATCCTCTATGCCTATAGGAACCCCCCACTCTGTCCAGATAAGTGGCCAAGCCCAACCACCCTTGCATTTTCCCTTACTCGAAAACTAAAACCTACTTCACATGGGTAACCATCTAAGACTCCTTGCATTTGGCACCCATGCCATTTATATCCCCATAGGATCGGGAGTCCATATAGTTTGACATCCAACAACAAAGCCTCATGCATTCTTTCATATTGTCACTGCTTGGCCTTTCCTTTGGACTCCTCGCATGGATTTTTTGTTAATCACTTTTATGACTCCTTAAATAATGAAAATATTGTCGAGTATCTTGTTTCTTTCAGACTCATTAAAGGATGTGAAGGAACGTCCATCCGGTATATGTTTAGCCCTTTTTTGGTGCAAATGCACTACTTAAGAAAAAAGAATAATGTAGTCCCTTTTGGATAGAAGAGCTCTCCCTAGTATACTTTTATCCTTTTTCATGCTTTGGAGACTAACTTTACGAAAAATAACACATATGGAGTTTTCCTCTATTTTCACACTCTCTAAAATTGAAATTGCTAATGAACATTAATAGTCTCAGGATCGATAAAAATCCATGAGACAGTAGCATATCAAGCACGCCTCTATACCTTCTTTGAGCTCATTAAACCATGAAGAAGGCCCAAATGATGCTTTATAACACCCCTACGGATCACATATAGTCCCATATCATGGTAGCATTCCTAGTTTCCTTTGTTTAAAGTATTATGCGATGAGTCACCGTTGGAGTCCCTTTTTCCATGATCAATATTTTCCCCTCTGAGGTCATTCCATTACAGTCATGCCAAGTGCATTTTCCCCCTCTATTTATGTTCCCCTCCCTCAAGATCAATTTCATATGCGACCAGATCACCCACATCATCATACTTTGAACAAGGGAAGTTTGAGTCACATTACTCATTCCCCCTTGTACCCACCTATAGCGTCTCAATCTAGTATCCTATTACAGTCACTTTATCATTGAATACCTTGTTCTCTTATCAAGGAACTATCATTTACTTGGTAGTTGCGGGTCTCTCTATGTTGACACCAACACATCTATTCTAGAGGATAGACTCAGAGGTCCCTGTACCTTGGCTGAGAGTCCGTATTTCCCTTTCAGATGGTTGTTTCTCACATGATCGATGTCATCTACATCATTGCACTGTTGAGATTCATACAGGGTATTGGTCCCTTCATTATTTGGTCAAAGAACTTAGATGTCCTCTAATTCTAGCACATTGATGAGTCTTTTTGGAACCTTTATATTATTTTTATCCTTATGATATCTAAGTTGCATTGGCAATAGTGTGTGGAATATCTCCATGATTCCTAGTGGATCTAGTTCTAGATGTTGTATATTGTACCTTTGAGATTCAAACTCTTAGTTGTTTGAGTCCTTACAGTTGTTGGACCCATCCTAATCCAACGAAGCATCATTTCTAGTGACCATGCATTCAAGATGCTTTCCATTGTTTCTAGTACCACTTCTTCAGATCATCCATGGTTGGACCATTATTACAGTATAAATTTAAGTCCTTCATGGACACCTTTGATGTACACAACAATTATTCATGTAGCTCCCCTTTGGGCCTCATTATTATTTTGTATATCTCGTGACTTTTATACAAGCATGGTTGTGGCCGCCTCATTTGTATATTTGAGATTATATGTACCTCAACCATCTTGAGTGTTGTACCTGCACGTCAAGGCCCCTGTAGTCATATTGAAGAATGATCTATCTCCGACATAGTTTCCATTCTCTATGCCACTACCACATGTCTCTCCTAGAAAAGAAAGATCCTATGACATATATCGACCATACGATGAGTTTCTACCCTCACACATCAGGGGGCAATCTGTTAACAAAAAATCTTGTCCACCTTACATATGACCTAGCCTCATCAAACATATGTGTCATTGACCACTTTTCATTTCCACCACATTGACCTTCATTTATCTAAAATACTTAAGTTAATCATAAAATACCATTTTAAATATTAAATTGAGTCATTTAATCCAAAATTATGAGTCATATTTCCTAAACTGACATTTGTGATATTTCCTTCTTCACAAAAAGGAAACTTGGCACTTACTCAAAAGTATGGATAAGGATCCCAAAATTTATGGAGAGGTAAAAGAAACTTGAAAAAAAAAGGAAACATCTCCAATTGATATTTATACTTCCATCCTACCTACGATTCCTATAAATTGATCATGAAGGTCCCCCGTTACAACAATACTTCACTCATTTCACATACCTTTACTCTGTCAAAATCTCTCCTTGAGATTCAAAACTCCCTTGAGTATTCCCATTTCACCTTTGTTGGAGATCTGCATGTAGTTACGTGTGGCTGGAGAACATTGAGTTGTTTGGAGACTAGGCTCATTCTTTTCAGAAAGCTATAGAGGCCCCCATTATTGCTTCTCTAAGGTAACCCTTCGTCACTATATAGCACATTTTTTTTAATGAAAAAGAAAAGTGATTCTTTGATCTTTCACTATGCTTGTCAAAGAATGCATCAATGTTAGTTTGTGTGTATATACTTTTAATTCCAATTATGCATGCCTAGAGTTAATTTTTGTTTATGTTTATTGGTCATTAGAATTTTCCCTATTCGAACTGCTACTAAGGTTTCCATAAAACCTAGTCAGTTCCTTTTTACACATGTTGGTTTGCAAAAACCAGTAACATCGAGTTGAGAGAGGAATCCACTAAGGCTTGAGATATTAAGAATTATCATCTTTTTTGCATAATATTCTATATATTACATTCTTACGATTGTACATACATAGTTATGTTCTTATACTACCACATCCAGGACCACACCCTCTTCATAAGAATAGGAGAATTTTAAATCTTGTATACCTCTATGACCAAAGGCGATGCCCCTTCATTTCCAAATATATGCTATAGCAGTATTATAACAAATTAGTTAAAATATCAAACACATATACCATATCAAGTTATGTAAAGAATGGCCACAAGGTTGCATGTAGCCAAATATATCACTAAGTAAGTGAAATATAAAAATAGAAATCTTCAAGTCGATAGCATGAGGTGTTGAATCTCACATGTTCAACATTTTAGGTAAATCAAGAAATACATTCGTTCCTCTAAGGAGTAAGGAAAAACCATAATAATGATTAAATGATTAGCAATGATTAATATTAATTTTGGAAGCTTCTTTT
>LPNX010448386.1:487380-521814 GCA_001517045.1 Pseudotsuga menziesii | reverse complement strand
GTTGGAATTCAAGAACCAATAGAATTTCAATAAAATGAGTCAACCATAATGGTTGAATTGACATATTTGTCATAAAAAAACTACTTTTTTTTGTTCATATTTTTGACATATCTCCCTGTGTTTTTACTCAAATTTCGATTGGGAGAGCTCGTTGGATGTGGAATTTGATTATGTATCCAAAGAGTATCCACATTGCATACTTTTGATTGATCCCGCTACCCCAAAAACAATAAATTCCTCAAAAAATGTGATGATGATGTCATCATCACGTTTTTTGAGGTATTTCTTGTTTTTGGGGTAGCAAGATCCATTAAAAGTATGTAGTGTGGGTACTCGTTGGATGCCGAATCAAATTCCAAATCCAATGAGCTCTCTCAATTGAAATTTGAGTAAAAACACAGGGAGATGTTGAAAATACGAATACAAAAAGTATTTTTTTTCTTTCTTCCTCCAAAATTACTAAATATTATTTTATTATTTTAACTATTATTTTATTATTTTCCTTAGGAGGCCCATTTTAGACCCCAAAATTCCTCTAATGTCTATTGAGTTTTCGACCAAAATAATTTTTCTTTCGCTCCTCCCTTTGTGACTTGACTCAAGGGCCAAGTGATATGAGAGAATCCCAACACGAATCTGCGGTAGAAATTAGCAAGGCCCAAAAAGTTGCGAAGCTATGTTAGAGTAGTTGGGGCTGGCCAATATCGAATGACTTGGATATTAGTTGGATCCACATGTATCCCACACTCATCAATAATGTATCCCAGATATTGAACCTGGGTCATGCCAAAAGTGCACTTGTCCAAATTGGCACATAACTTGTGCTGCCGCAGTGTTTGGAGGACCTATCGGATGTGGTGGAGGTGCTCTTCCCAAGTCTGGCTGAATATCAAGATGTCATCCAAGTACACTACTACAAATGATTTGGCGAATGGCCGCAATATGTCATCCATCAGTCTCATGAAGGTTGCAAGAGAATTCGTCAGCCCGAAAGGCATGACCAACCATTCGAAAAGGCCCTCCTTGGATTTGAAGGTAGCCTTCGACACATCGGTCGGTTCGATCAGTACCTAGTGATACTTGGAATTTAAGTCGATCTTGCTAAAATATTTTTCCCCTTTAAGCTGGTCCAGGAGGTCATCAATCCGTGGGATTGGATACCTATTTCGGACAGTGATCTTGTTCAGCGCCCGGTATTCAATACAGAGTCTCCAAGTTCCATCCTTCTTTTGTACCAACACGATTGTGCTCCCGCAGGGCAATGAACTTGGCTGGATGTGACCCTTTTGTAGAAGCTCCTAAATTTGCCTCTTGATTTCATCATTCTCCATAACAGAGTGTCGATAGATCGGTCCATTGGGAAGCGCCGCACTTGGGGTCAAATCGATGGGGTGCTTGACGTGACAGTGGAGAGGCATCTCAGTGGGTGAGGTGAATATGTCCCAGTACTCCTCCATGACCTTTTCCATTTGTTGTTGTCATGTGGAGGGGCTTTGTATGGAGGTCGTGGCCATGATATTCTTCTTTCCTTGGGGGCGGATCATCAAGAAAACAAACTTCCTGGATTTGGAAATGAGCTTACTGCATTGTTTTGTAGTAACCAAAGAGATAGCGGCAGGAGGTGGTACCTCTGGTATCCTGTACAAATTATTTCCCAAAGTAATAATTACAAGACGAGGATAGGAATCATACACAGCATGTCACTACCATAAGTATGGTTGACCTAATAATACACCACAAACATCAAGAGGAGCAATATCACATAATACCTCATCGGTGAAGGGCTTGATGTTGTAGGGAAGGTGACATTGCTAGCTGACACAGAGATCCTGCCCTTGGTGAAGCCACCTGATGGTGTACAATTGTGGGTGTGTTCTGGTCAATAAACCCAACCACTTCATGACCTCTGCTGAAATCAGGTTCTTTTGGCTCCCACTGTCGACAATGAACTGTAGCGAGGAACCCTTTACCCACATCTAGGAGTGGAAAAGACACTCCTCCTCCTCTAAATCTTCTGGTTCTTCCTTTTGGATCTTCATGGTGGCAACGGTGGCATTGGGTTTTGCATTGATAATATTATTCCTTCTATCATTCCCCTTCTCGGGTTTTGATTCAATGTCAGAGTATGCATTCGATTCAAAATCCTTTATCTCGGCCACCAGTGACTGCTTGGCCTGACACTCACTTATGTTGTGAGTGGGGCTCTTATGGAACTTACACCACTTTCTCGCTTCCTTCTTCAACTTTGCAATGTTTCTCTTTGCTTGCAGCTTTGGCAAGTTTTCTTGAGTCTCCATGCTTTGGCTGTGTCATTGGTTCTGTGGTTTGGGGGCACCTTTCCCTTGCTTTTGATTCGTAGATCCAAAGTCTCGCTTTTTCTGTTTGAATTTTTGCTCAATTTTGGCAGCATACCGATTTGTCGTACCAAGCGAGGAGATGTTGAGGAACTCCATTTCCTCCTAAATGTATTTGTGTAGACAACTACGGTACTTCAGCACCAAATTTTTCTCTAAATCTTTGATACCCAACTTGGTGTGCAGGGTATGGAACAGATTCATCAGGTCATGCACATCTTGATCTCTTTGTTGCTGCGGCATAGTCCATTGTATGTACTTGTCCTCATAGCTCCCCACCAGATAATATTGTCCCTTCATGGCATCTCGAAAATAATTCCAAGTGGGTACAGCCGAGAACAGAGAGGGTTCCTCCTCATCCTTTCTCTCATAGTAGGTTTCCCACTAGTCCTTGACATGGGGGATGACTTTGAGTAGAGAAAAAGTAATATTTTCCCGGTCGAAAAAGTCATGAACCAAGAAATATCCTTATAATAGATTCAACCATCTATCTACAGCGTCTACATGTATTCGACCATCAAATATGGGAATGTTGAAGTTTACTTGTACCTTAAAAGGGGTTGCACCTCCAGAGTGGCTGCTAGATGCAGATGCGCCGCCAGTGAGAAGTCGTTGAAGGATCTGGGCGAAGTTATCCATCATCGCGTTCCTTTGTTTTTCAAGGGCCTCCTTGAGCAACATTTTGATAGGATATTCTGCGCCCTCATCTTTCTTTTCATCCCCCATGGGTGGCCATCAGGATTTGCGAGGCTAATCTTGCAAAGGTTCAACCAGATCGAGCCCTAACTCTTTATACCCCGCCCTCGTTGGGGACATGCAAAGAAGGATCCAGAAAGAGCAGATCGCTCGGATACCACTGATCCGGGTTTATGCAAGAACACACTGAGAATACAAAAATAACCATAGAAACAAATGTGCAATGGAAATAACACTTCATTTCATTAATCAATAACTGAAACTGGTTTACATACAAAATGGAAATAAATTAGCTAGAGTGCTAATAGATTATCTCTGAGAAGAGATGTGGCAGCTACATACCTCTGAACTCTGTGTTACAATGAGTCTCGAAGGCCTATATATTGTTGAGAAACAATGGAAACCCTACACATCCAAAAACATAACCCTAGCAGGTGAACCGCCAGAATGTGGGCCCCATTGGGTAACTTGGTACATCAATTTCCTGGGGTCGTAACTTTAGCATACTACCTCTGTTTGATGCGAATGATACATCGTTAGAAATATATATTTCAGGACTACATCCATAAGTATCAAATATCAAGTCTGAAACAAACTCATATTTGCTCGACCATTCAATGCCAAAAAAATGTTGTTTAGGGCCTCAAAACGGCTCTGGAAGTTTAGGACCCGAAAAACTACCAAAAATAGTAAATTGTGCTACAATTAAGGAAACTGGAAAACTGAAAGAAGCAATGGTGGGGGTCCAAGTGGAATAGGTGGGTGGCCACCAATATCCTCCTGGATCAACATATAGGGTTAGAAACAATACATGAGACTTAAGAGACAAAGGGGGATAATGTGGAGGGGAGGAAGTGGATGATGGTTTAATGAGAGAGAGGATGGGTGAATGGAAAGGTATATATGGAGGATTAGAGCAGGGATAGGGAATGTTAGAGGAGAGAGGTGGGAAGAGGGATAAATTGGATAGAGGTTAATGAGATGGGGTGAAAGAGAGAATAATGGTCATAATGATGTAGGGGGTTGAGGAAAAGGGATAAATCGAAAACATAGAGGAAGGGAGTATGAGAGAGAGAGAGAGAGAGAGAGAGAGAGAGAGAGAGAGATGGGGTAATGCAAGGATGAGAGGTATGAGTAGGAAGAGACATAAATGGAGGTAGGGAGAAGAAGCAATCTAGAGAGAGAGATGTGGAGAAAGTGAGAGAGGGGGGGGAGGGATTATGGGAGAAAGAGAGAGAAAAATGGATGGAGGTAAGGAGCTCTGTGTGTGTGGAAGAGAGAGGGGAATGGGTGAGTGATAGAGTTAGAGTGATGGGAGAGATAGTTAGGGAGGTATAAATAAGGTTGAGATAGGTTATGAGATAGGGGGAGTGAGGGAGGGAGACACACACATAGAGATAGATAGAGAGAGAGAGGGAGGATGGACACACACACACACATAGAAAGAGCGAGAGATGGAAATATAAAGGAATGGAGGGCTAGTGAGTAAGGAATATAGGGCCAGTGAGTAAAGGAAATTTCTAGCCCTAAATACCAAAAATATTCCTTTAGGGGTCAAGTCTCAAATTTCCTCCCTTGACCATGTTGAGGCATTAATACCCATATCTATTTCTCAAAACCTCTTAAAGGCATGTACATATTTTCTTAGAGACCAAGCATACCTTGAGTATGTCAAGTGTGGTTCTTCAGGGAATTGTTAATTAAAATAGGTGCCTCAAATATTCCTTTATGGACTAAGGCACAATCATATCCCTTCAATCATGTGATGTAGGTCCCAACCTACTACTCAAAAACACATAATTCCATTAACATATATATCCATAGTCCAAATATACCTATGATATTCCATGTGTGAAGTTTTAAGGAATCCTTCCTAGCCTTAGATGCCTAGATGAATTGTTTAGGGCCCAAGGCCCTAGTTTCCTCCCTTGACCATGTCCATGGCCTTGAGACACATACCTAGTGCTCAAAAAATGATGATGGCCTCCATATCCCCATGAAGAGTCAAAGGATTCCCTTTCAACATCATGTGTGGTGGTTGGAGGCATAAAGTTTGGCCCTAAATGGTTAACAACCTCCTTCAAGGCCTAAGGACCAAGTGTTTTCCCTCACCCATTTCAACGGGATTAATACCTATACTTAGTGCTAAAAATGTTCTAATGGCACTAGAATCCTCAATCCAAGGTAAATGATACCATGGAAGGCTATGTTGAGGTTGTTCGAAAGACCATTCTTGGCTTTAGATGCATAGAAGCATCTTCTAGGGGATAAAGCCTAGGTTTCCTCCCCTTATTATGTGTAAGGCACCAAGACACATACATAGTACTTAGAAACCCCTAATGGTTTCCATATCTCCATTCAAATGAAAAATACCAACTTGAGAGGTCATCTATGGTTATTCAAGGTGTCATTCATGAAACTTGAGCCTAGAAGTTAGTTTACCACTTAAAATCAAAGCTTTCTTTGACAACCATGATTAACACCTTATCATCCATACCTAATGCTAAAAAACTCCTGATCATGGCCATATCCCAACTTACTGGTTGAGGATACCCTTAATATATCATGTGTGTTGGTTTGAGGTGTTATTCTTGGCCCTAGGGCCTATATGTCTATAGGATTCCTTTATGTCCTAAGGACTAGGTTTCCTCCCTCAACCATGCATGTGTCTGATTTGTTCCTAGTGATAAAATCATTCTAATGGACTCCGTATTCTCTCTCAGATACAGAAGATCACATAGGGACTTGTCTTATGTGCAGGTTCTATGCCTTGTTCATGGACCTAATGTCTTAAAAACTACCTTTAGGGCATAAGTCTTGATAGTATTCCCCCAACCATGGTCAAGGTACTATGAACCATACTTAGTTTTTAAATCCTCCTGATGGTATGCATATTACAACACAAATAAAAATTATTCCTAAGTCTTGAAGATGTTGACTATTCTTTTTATTTGTTTCCCTAGCCGTGCACCAAACCCGTTTATTGTGGGTCTCCATAACGCGTGTGTGTTTCTATTGTATATAATGTGTGCACTTTTTTTTGTCCCAATAACATGCGCGTGTTTTGCAAGAATATAAACAATGCCATTTCCATTTTCAACAATCATTCTTACATTATGCAAACTACTAACAGGTAACAACGACTGTCTTTGAAGAGGAATGTAGATCTCTATTTGAAAATTCACAATACACCATCTCTATCATTCATTGAGGACAATATTCATGGTTGATCATTGTGTGTTAGGTTATATGAACATAATTGAAGAAGAAAATCAACAATCTTGAAGAATCCCTCATTGAAGAGAACCAAAGATAAGATCATCAACAATCATTTTCCTACGATTGAGGAGCACACAAGACAATTTTAATCATCCAAGACCATTTAATGGCTATGGTGAATATATACAATTGTGGAAGAAAATTAGTATGAGGAACAATTTGTAATTGGAGAGAGAAAAATTCAATATTTAACTTTCATTTAGTTGTAAATGAGGATAACTGTTGTAATCTCACAGATCACATAAGGTTACCAATAATACACATTAAAAGCATACAAACATATCAGAGATAAGAGACAAGAACATAGGTAGAATAACAGATTATATTATAGTGAAAGGGTCCATATAATATAAAGAATAGAACCAAGTTCTTATTTGGCTCAACAGCCTAATATATATGATTGACAAAATAGTTACAAATAACTACACGTTGTTTCAATCAACTCACACGACCTTATTTGGTCGACCTAATCTCTAATTAGTCGATTGATCGACTTAGTCAGCTTATCGTTCTAGTCGGCTTACCGACTAGCTCCTCCAACATCTCCCCCACGAACAAAATTGTTCTTCGTCCCGAAGAACAGGGAGGTACCCAAAAATGCATTACCTGTCTTAAGTAGTTATTGCTATGTTTTGACCTTCATGGGATGTGAAGTCTAATAGTTGGTCTTTTTTGTAGACAAACTTCGACAATTGCTTCAGCTGTCACTACCAGCTAATGTTGGAATTTCGTCCAACTTTGTAGTATTTTTTGGATGTCGATGGTTAATGTTGTAAGACTTGATAGTGTCAACATCTTCTCTTGAATGCAGAGGTCTGCTATCCTTTCCATTTCGGGACCCATAAACTGGTCCTTTTCTTCTGCTATCTCAAAAAGTATTTTCATCTGTGGGCAGATGATGTCTAATTTATCTAAGCTCAGAATTTCCTGCTGCACCCACTGGTGTGCTTGTCGCTTGAGATTCTGCAGTTTGTTTGTTTCAAGCATGATTTGATCTTCAATAGTGCTTCTGAGTTCTTCTTCCGTGCTCTTCCTCTTCTCCAGTGCTTGGATGTCTTGTCGGGTCTGTTGGGTCTGTTGGAAGACTTTCCCATAATAAGCAAGCTAGTTTCGTAGTACTCCTTCTGTGATAACCGACTCCTCCATATTATCTTGCAGTACTCTGTATGCTTTAGAGAAAGCTATGTGCTGCTGCATCAGTATCCGATTTGTTTCTTCTTTTTGCTCCTTTTTTGTGTTCTGCATCTGTGTCTGTAGTATTGACACCATGCTCTCAAACAGCTGATAGGATTTCTCTAGCGGCTTGTCAGTGTCGACCTCTGTTGGTCCTGGCATCACAGACTACGCAAGGTTTTTGCATTTGTTTAGGAACTCGACTTGTTCTCTTTCATTGTTCCTTGTTTTCACTTCGATAGCGAGTGTTTACAAAAGTTGTCGCAACTCTCCATCTTTCATCTTGGTTGCGTCGATTTCAGTGGTCGACCCAAGTTGAATGATGTGGACCATTGTCACTTAGGCTTTATGGTCCCACTTCTTTTTGTCTCTCTTCTTTTTGTGCTTCTATTGTTCTGCTTGCTTTTGCACTTGTGTACCTGTGAGAGTCTGATTTTTTTGGTAATGGGTTGCCGGAATACAGTGGTCGGGGGCACTTCTAGTTGGGTCTATGGGATGAGTGCTGCAGTTGGGTGTGTATTTGGTTGATTTTGTACAGAGGGTCCAGATACAGAGGTTGTTGGTACTGATGGTTGTGGCCGAGGTGGCTCCGATGCAGCTGGTTTGGGTGCAGGTTCTAGGTTGGGGGATGGTGGTGGTGGTGGTGATGGTGATGGTGAATGGTTGGGTGTGGTTGGAGTGGTGAGGATGTGGTCGAATGTCAGGTCATGAATTTGTGGAGGTGGACCTTCCTGAAGGTTGGAGAACAGTTCGTCCATTTCTCGATTTATTTCTTCCATGTTCTCTCCTTCCTCATTTCCTGTTAGTTCATTGGCTAGTGGGGGGGGTTCGGGGTCGGTTGGAATGAGGGATGTAGTCTAACTTGTGACAAATTCAGATTGCTTGTCTGGATTTCTTTGAAATTTCCAACTCAAAATTGCCACAGTCCTCGACCTCTAGGGTACTTGGCCAGGTTGAGGAATTGGCAATCTAGATCCACCAACTTCAAACAAAGGGAACTTGGTGGTGATATTTTGTACCGAGGTGAGTAACTGAGGAATTTTTTTGATGTACGCTGGAAGTCTCTATCTCGGTCGAACCTTTTTTTCAGGGTTTTCGGCATAGCATTCTTGCATATGTCGATTTTTCTTTTGGAAGGAGGCTCTGGAATTGTTTCTTGGGTGATTTTGGTCAGAGATGGGGGTGGGGGTGTAGACACTAGATCAAAAACATTCTTGGCTGTTGAGGTATTTGTGCTTTTTAACTTTTTCGGTCGACCTTGCTGTGCTCCCGCTTCGACAAATTTCTGGAACTGTGCTTCCACCGAGATTTTATTCGCAATGGTGTCTTCGATGATGTCGACCGTCGTGGCTACTAATTCATATTCATCTTCCGATGATTCTGCGATGATAAGCTTGCGCTTTCCTTTCCCCAGCTCCTGCTCCTGAATTATTTTCCTTTTCCTCAAGGCTCCTATCTCCTTCGACAGTTTGCAGATGTTTTCTTTGGTTATGGCATACTCAGGGTTTTGAGTTTCTATTTCTCCCCCTTGTTGTTGAGTTGGGATCATGCTTTCTTCAGCTGGATTGGTTACCTACTATTCTGTCTGTGTCCCTTCCCTTTGGGTTGTCGACGGTTTGATTGTAATTTGCAGTTGACTGGTGTCTTCTGCTGGTGTTTCCTCAGACACAATTGTGTCGATGTATAATCCAAGCTCATAATCTTCTTCTTGTTCTTGGTCTATTAGTGGCTTCTCTATTGCTAGGTCTATCTCCTTGGCCTTTGTTGGTATCGACACTTTTGTGTTAGACTATCGAGCTAGCTCCCAGAAGATCTCTTCAATTGTTGGGTAGTAGTCGAGAGTATTTGCTTTTGCCTTGGTGCCCTGTATATGCCACACCGCGGTATGGTCGAGTTCCAGTTTTATGTGGGCAGTTTTGGGCAGACTTCATTGGATGTTCTAGGGCACCCTCCTTCTGGTCATTTGGATTTTAAGCTGTTGGAACCAATTTTCCAATAGTACTTTGACTTTTTCTAGTTCCTTCATTGTTCTAGTTTGGGCAAATGGTTTGAATCTCCACATATGGAATCTATTAATGTAATTGTAACTTTGGAATGTATTCACTTGTATTTCTTATCTATTGTAACCCGATGTTTATTCCAGGATGTATTGTAATATAATTGAGTCATTTCATACCCAGATGTTTATTCCGGGAAGTTTCTATAATGAGAAAGTCATGTCTAGTCATTGTGGGTAACCCTCCTATTGGTCAAGGGTTAAAGTCCCCACATTTCTGGGGCCCTTGGGTTATTAGAATATCCTATATAAGTCGACCCTAGGTGAGTCATTGTAATTTGGGGCAATAGTCCCCACCATTGTGTTAAGGATAAACCTCCTTGTTGTTCGAAGGAGGCAAAGTCCCCACAAGTTCTGGGGCACTACGGCTATTAGACACTCCTAGAGATGTCGGATCTAGTAAGTAATTGTTAAGTGAGGCTGACATGTTGGAGTGGGTTCCAAGTGAACGGAAGAATATAAATAGAGAGTGAGTCTCTCTATTTATCATACACACACTCACTCATTGGGGTGCATGAGTGAGAGAGAGAGACAAAAGCTGTGGAGATAATCTTACTGTTTTTGGGTTTTACTTTTGGTGCTGATTCTATCTCTGAGGAATTCGTGGGATTTTCTCCTTTATGGTTTCCTCGAGGAAAATTATTTGTGTCTCTCGTCTCTTGTGTTGTGCTTGTGTTTTATTGCTGTGCAGGTTATTCTCTTAGTTAAAGATCCTAAGATCATAATGCTAGATTGAATGATAAAAATCTAACATGGTATCAGAGCTAACCTAAGAAGAAGACATTGTGCAGCTACAGAAGCTAGGGCTTCTTACTTTTTGGTTATATTTCCACAATCCATCAGCAAAAGTATGCTAGGCTGACTCTCCATTAAAGGGCGCATCTTTCTGTCGAAGCATAATTCAATTCAAATTATTTTCAGTTTTTGGTGCGAAAATTAGGGATTCTTGCAGAAGTGGAGTTTTTGAGTGAGCCCAAAATATGATTTATCTCCTCATAAAAATCTAATTTTAGAGGCATGGATCAAGACTTTTTGTTGGGTATAACTCCGGGAAAGTCAAAACCTAGTTTGACCCTGAGCTGGAAAAACCCTAAAATACTAAAACTGCTAAGTTTTGGTACATTCGCTATATCTCGGGATTGGAAAAGGCTCAGGAGCTGAAAATTGAAAATGTCAAAGATAAAATTATTATTTACAGTGTATCCAAAATTCTACCTCATATTCTCTATATTCTGGGCGATATGATCGCTCCAAGTTAGGGTTCCATCCTCTTCCAGAATTCATCCCTAAACAGGACACCTAGGGCGAATTGCTATATATTTGGCTACAGAGGTCCAAATGGAATTCCTAAAGATGTTCCAAAAAGGGCACAGACTTTAAATTCTGTGGTCATAAGTTTAGTCTCATAAGATGAACTAGTGACACGTGGCAAGCCATATAACTTCACTGTTCTGAACAGTCCTGTAATAGGTCACCTTGGGAAAATGATCATAAGTCCCAATTGGTGAAGCCAATTCTAATGAAACCTATGGTGTTGGAACAGGGACATGCGAAGTTACCTCAGTGAAAAGTTTTAGACATAGAGGAGCAGTAATTTTAGAGATATCATAGACACTGCAACAAACCTTACTGCAGAAGAAATTGGAAAACTAGGGCTTCCTGTTTTGGGAGCCTCCCTCCACTGTTTTCAGAAAAAGAGTACATTGGACAGCTCCATTTGAAGAGATCTATATTTCTATCCAATCACATCTAAAATATTCCAAGTTTTGAAAATTAGGGTTTCTCTGACAAACCCTAGATCAACCAGCTCCGAAACCAGGACGGACACCTCAAATCGGTAAGATCTAATCTATTGCTATTTTCATTTGAGGTTCTCATTTAAAAGTGATCTATCGCATCAGCTTGATGATAAGATTGGTGAAGTTGATAACTTCAGAGCATGGAAGTACATGATCTCTCTAAAGAAAATGAATTGCACACCTACATGAGTATAGAGGTTCCAGTTCTAGAGGGAGATGAGGCTAGAAGCCTTACACAAGAAGAACTTGGTCAAGGCCAAGAAGATCATTGTTGATTCATTTGTGGATCAGCTTGTACCACAAGTGTCTTCCCTAAAGACACCAAATATGTTTGATTCCTTGACCAAGCTATTTGAAGTGAAGAACATAAATCAAAATATGACCTTAAGAAACTAGTTGAAGAATGTGAAGATCCAGAATGCAGAGACCATACAGTCATAAGGGTCTCTCAAATCAAAGAACATCTTGAAGCGGTAAAAGAAGAAGTGAAGAATGTAGAAGTGGTGATGGCCACCTTGAATGGCCTTCTAGGATCATGGGATTCGTTCATTCGAGGAATGTGTGCCAAAGGGAATTGATTACTTTCAGTAGACTCTAGGAAGAAGAAGAAGCTAGACTCATAAGACGAGAAGAGAAGATGGGAGCAATTGAAGATCAAACTCTCACCAACCAAAGAAGATCCCTCAAGCGATGATGAATACGGAGAACTCAACTCTTGAAGAACCTCATATCTATCCTATCATTTGGATAAGAAACGATGCTATGATGAATGAAGAAGATGATGAAGCTGAAGGCTCAAGAAGGAGTCTACCCATTAAACAAATAAATATAAGTATTCAATTGTCATTTCATGATATTGTTTTGTTATGCATTTGTTTATATTCAGTTGATGTATTATGCATGATAGAATGTTTTCATTAGCGACAGTATACTACTAATATGCATGTGATGGGTAAGTAGCTCATGGTGCTATACAACTCTCGATTTTTACTTATCTAGAATGAAACCTCTTTGTTGACATATTGGATTAGTGCACAATCTCAATGTTGTTCTGCTAAAGATGGAAGGCATCTAGAAAATTTTCCGTGAGATATGGATGAATGTTGTACATTAGAGGAAATTTCAACTCAAAATGGGCCTTTTAACTTTTATTCAAATTCCATGTCATCATGTGTTAGCCAATGAAATTGCTTCAAATTTGAAATACCGTATATGTCTTAAACACTTTTTTAATATAAATTTGGGGATAGGTATCATAAAAAAAACTACTTTTTTTATTTGTATTTTTGACATATCTCCCTGTGTTTTTACTCAAATTTCAATCCGGAGAGCTCGTTGGATGCGTAATTAAATTCCGCATCCAACGAGTATCCACTCGGCATACTTTTGACAGACCCCACTACCCCAAAAACAAGAAATACTTGAAAAAAAAGGAATGATGACATCATCATTCCATTTTTTCAGGTATTTCTTGTTTTTGGGGTAGCGGGGTCCATCAAAAGTATGCAAAGTGGGTACTCGTTGGATGTGGAATTTAATTCCACATCCAACGAGCTCTCCCAATCGAAATTTGAGTAAAAACACAGGGAGATATGTCAAAAATACAAACAAAAAAGTAGTTTTTTTCTTTTCTTCTCGAAAATTAAAAAATATTATTTTATTATATTAACTATTATTTTATTAGTTCATTTTAGGAGGCCCATTTTGAGTTGAAATTTCCTCTAATGTTTGCTAAAGTAGTTGCATGATCATATATTTATGCATAAGAATTTGCTAGTATGAATATTCCTTATGAAATGTTTCTAACCATACAAATGCATGTGACTTGTAGGAAAGATCACGTACATAATCACCTACAAGTAAAGAAGAATGAGACTTGTTCCGAAGAACAAGTGACGACAATTCAAAGATGAAAAATAATATGATGAATACAGTGACATCATTGATGCAGAATCTTCCAAGAAGAAAGGGAATATCAGTTCAAGAAGAATGATTTCTAGGATGAAGTATCAATACGTGAAGAGAATTTCATAGTTCCATCATGCAGTAGATGGAAACATCGTGGGATACGAGGCAAGATTCGTAGCACGAGGCCTCTCACGAAAAGAAGGAATAAACTACAAAGAGACATTTGCAGCCAACTTGATGAAGACCTGAACCTTTTCTATAAGGTTGAAGATGAAAGCCTATAGAGGATGAAAAGCTCATAGACTGGTGCAAGAAGAAATTTTGAAAAAGTTCAAGATAGAGGATCTTGGTATCCAGTGACCCTAGATGGATACATAGAATATTAGTAGCAGAGGAAGCTACTTGTCACTCTGGTACAGAATGCTTCAGTGTATAGAGTACAGAATACAAAGGGAGTATGATGCTTGAGAGGGAGTGACTGTAGAAGATCCTGAGGTTCGACATGGTACCACAAGATGGATAGATTACTGGTGACTCCAAGCTTTACTGAGAGTAAAGTGGATTCCAACCTTTGCTTCAAGGTTGAAGGTGGAATACCAGTGATGCTCCTGTTATGTGATGATGCATTATTTTCTAGGTATGGAGGTGTGGCAGAATGCGGATGGAATCTCCCTCGGATAAGGGAAGTATGTAGTAGAGATCCTGAAGAGGTTTGGGATGATGGACTGCAAGGTTATGGCCACACCTATGGCATTGAACTTGAAGCTATTGAGTGATGTTTTATCAGAGATGGTTGATGCTATGATGTATCGTCAGATGATTGGGTCCTTGATGTATCTGACGAACACAAGACCAGACATTTGCTTTGCTGTGAACACCTTGAGCTAGTTCTTGACAGATCCGAGACATGTTCACTTGATTGCTACAAAGCATATTCTGAGGTACTTGAGGGGTACAATTGATTATGGGCTCAAGTATGAGGCGAATCAGAAGATTAACCTAGAAGGTTATGTTGATTTAGATTGGGCAGGAAGTGCCATCGATAGGAAGAGCACTTCAAGGTGTTGCTTCAGTATGGGATCAGGTGTGATCTCTTGGTTTAGCAGGAAGCAATCCTATGTGGCATTGAGTACAGTTGAAGCAGAGTATGTCACAGCTTGTTCAGCTAGTTGTGAGGTAGTATGGTTGTGGAAGCTACTGTCTGATTTATTTGATCTCCAGATGGATGCTACTTGTATACATTGTGACAACCAGAGTTGCATGAAGTTGTCATAGAATATAGTGTTCCATGACAAGTCGAAGCATATCGAGATCAAGTATCGCTATATCAGGGATATGGTGCAAAGGGGAGCAGTGAAGCTCCAGTATGTTGCGATGGAGGAACAAATAGTTGATGTGTTGATGAAACCATTGGCTAGGGTGAAGTTCGAGTACTTCAGGGAGAAGCTTGGTGTTCTCCAGATTGAGTTTTCCTCCAAGGGAAAGTGATGAGTCCCATAGCTATTCTGACATGGTGAGAGGATTGGTTCCTTCCATGGTCAGATATAAGGGCTGAGCCATTCTGTCATGGTAAGAGGATTGGTTCCTTCCATGTAAGATATGAGTGCTGAGATCCATAGCCATTCTGACGAGTAGGTTAGATATAAGGGCTAAGCCATTCTATCATGGTGAGAGGATTGGTTCCTTCCATGTTAGATATGAGTGCTGAATGCCATTCTGGGAATGGAGGTACCTTGTCAGTTACCAGGAACACTTAGTCCAAGATTGGGAGATCCATTCTGACGAGTAGATCAGATGTAAGGGCTGAACCATTCTGTCATGGCTAAAGGATTAGGTTCCTCCCATGTCAGATGTGAGTGTTGGCCATTATGTCGAGTAGGACAAATGTAAGGGCAACTTCCATTCTGGGAATGGAGGCACCTGGTCAGTTACTAGGTAGCTCATTTTGGGACCGGGGGCCATTCTAGTGAGGGTGTAGGATTTGGTTCCTACAAGGTCAGATGTGAGTGCACGCCCTTCTGAACATGCATGTTGGATTGGTTCCTTGCATGTGTCAGATGTAAGTGCAGAGCCCTTCTGAACATGCATGTTGGATTGGTTCCTCGCATGTGTCACATGTAAGTGCAGAGCCTTTTCGAACATGCAGGTTGGATTGGTTCGTTGCATGTGTCAGATGTAACGTAGAGCCTTTTTGAACATGCATGTTGGATTGGTTCCTCGCATGTGTCAAATGTGAGTGCTGGGCCTTTTTTACAGGGTTGTGGGATTGGTTCCCGCATGGTCAGATGTGAGTGTTGGGTGTGCCTTTCTGATATGATTATAGGATTAGTTCCTACATGATCAGATAGAAGTACTGGGAGAAGACCTACATGGTGGCTAGGACTACATCCAACATGAAAAAGAGCTGGCGTTGTAGAACTTCCTGTGATGAGAAGAATCATGAGATAGCACCTGTGAATATTCAGTATTGATGATCCAGCAGAGATTATCTAGATCGAGAGATGATCCAGATTCAGAGATGATGCTCCAGATATGATCCAGATCCAGTGATGATGATCCAGATCAAGTGATGATCCAGATCTAGTGATGATGATCCAGATCGAGTGATGATCCAGATCTAGTGATGATGATCCAGATCGAGTGATGATCCAGATTTAGTGATGATGATCCAGATCGAGTGATGATCTAGATACAGAGATGAAGATGACTTGAAGACGAAGAAGACTTGAAGATGCAGATGACAAGAAGATCCAGAGAAGAAGACCAGTGATGAAAATTGTGTCAAGAGAATACCTTCCTAGTTAAGAGGGAGTGTTGATGTAATTGTAACTTCAGAATGTATTCACTTGTATTTCTTATCTATTGTAACCCGATGTTTATTCTGGGATGTATTGTAATGTAATTGAGTCATTTCATACCCCGATGTTTATTCCAGGAAGTTTCTATAATGAGAAAGTCATGTCTAGTCATTGTGGGTAACCCTCCTATTGGTCAAGGGTTAAAGTCCCCACATATGTGGGGCCCTTGGGTTATTAGACTATACTAGAGAAGTCGACCCTAAGTGAGTCATTGTAAGTCGGGGCAATAGTCCCCACCATTTTTTTAAGGATAAATCTCCTTGTTGGTTGGAGGAGGAAAATTCCCCACAAGTTCTAGGGCACTAGGGTTATTAGACACTCCTAGAGATGTCGGCTCTAGTAAGTAATTGTTAAGTGAGGCTGACATGTTGGAGTGGGTTTCAAGTGAACGAAAGAATATAAATAGAGAGCGAGTCTCTCTATTTATCATACACACACTCTCTCATTGGGGCACATGAGTAAGAGAGGAGAAGCTCTCTCAGTGTGAGAGAGAGAGACAGAAGCTGTGGAGATCATCTTACTGTTTTTGGGTTTTACTTTTTATGCTGATTCTATCTCTGAGGAAGTAGTGTCGATATTTTTGTAGTGCGAAGACCATTCCTAATACTTCTCTTTCTATTGTTGAATAGTTTCTTTTTGCTTTATTTAATTTTCTGTTGCTGTAAACTATAGGGTAGTCCATTCCATCATCTCCTAGTTGAGATAGGATTGCTCCTATTGCTAGGCCTGATGCGTCGATGTGTACATGGAATTTAGTCGACCATTTTGGAAACCTTAGGATGGGTGCCTCGACTAGCTTTCTTTTTAGTTTTTCAAATGATATGTTGCATTCCTCTGTCTAGTCGAACTGCTTATCTTATCTTAATAGTTCTTCCAGTGGGTAGGTCATATTTGAATAGTATCTTATGAATTTTCTGTAATATCCTGTATGACCAAGTAATACCCTGACTTTTTTTGGGTTCACTGGTGGTTTTAAGTCGAGGATAATTTTTATTTTTGCAAAGTCGATGTTGATGCCTTCTTTGCAGACAATGTGTCCTAACAATATCCCTATAGGGGTTAGAAATGCGGCACTTCTTGATGTTCAAAGATAGCTAGATTTGTCAGCATTGTTCCAACATAAGCCTTAGCCATTTGTAGTGATATTTTAACATAGATTATATTGTCCAATCATCAAAGTATACTGCCATTGTTTTGTAAATATATTCTTGAAATGTTTTGACCACAATTCTGGAAAATACTTCAGGTGCGTTCTTTAATAAAAAAGGCATAACCTTGTAAGCAAATGAGCCAAATTCACATATGAATGTTGTCTTTTTCTGACCTTCTTTGGCTATTGGTACTTGGTTATAACCTAAGAATCCATCTGTAAACAGGTAGCATTCATGTCCTGCAACCTCATTTAAGATTTCATCTGCATAAGGAGTTGGAAATGTGTCTGTTAATGTACAACTTTATTTAGCTCTTTGAAGTCGACACAATTTCTTAGCTTGGTTGGATCGTGTTTCTTTGGTTGAACAAACATTGGACTTGCCCACTCTAATTGGTTAATAGGGTAGATAATACGCGCAGAAGGCATGTTATCAATCTCCTTCTTGACTATCTCTTTGTATTTATGAGCTAGCTTATATGGTCTTTTATTTACAGGTCGTATATCAAGTTTAATGTCGATCTTCATTTCACCTATTTCATGGACTAAACCTTTGAGATCTTTGTAATCTCAGGAAAATACATCTTGAAACTCTTTTAATAAGTTCACTATTTCTGTCGTTTGTTCTTCATTCCAGTAGTCTCCAATTTTAGCCATTTTTTGGTCGGTCATCACCTGAGATGTCGAATTATTTAGTCTAGACTTTAACATCTATCCATTATGGTGCTTTGACTTCATTGATTGGTCGGCTCCCTTCTTTAAACTGTGAAAATGTGGCAGAAAAATCTGCTGCAATCATTCGGTCAATATCTTCTTTGTCGGTTGTCTCGACTTTGAGCACTGTGCGAATTGGTTTTGTTATTTTGACATGGTTTGACTTCTATCTAAATATTTTCCCTTCCAAATTTTCATTTTCCATCTATAGTCTTGTTGACTGTGGTATTGTCCCAGTTTATATATTATTGCAGTTTATTGTCGGTCGGTTGTATTTTAGGGTTTTGTTTTCTGTTGGTTGTATAAATGCTTTGATCTGTTTTGCTGTTTCGACCAAATTCTCATCTTGTGGTATAAAGTTGAAATATTTGATAAAATTCTCTTTGAGTTCATGCCATAGGAATGTTTCACCTCGAGCTTCTTCCATTTTGTACCATTTGTTTGGTAAGTCAGAGAGCGTTGATGGAAATAGGGGTGGCCATGTACGTTCATCCTTATACCCAAGTCTTTTCCATTCTTTTTCACATGTCCTTATGTGGTCCTCTAAATCTTTCCCTTGGATGAACATAGGTATTTGGGCTTGATTGGTTAACATTTTTCCTCCAAATATTTCTATGAAGAAATTTGGAGTTGTTTTCCATGTCTGCAGTCTTAATTGATGGGTATCCCACCATCTAGCAGCTTGTCTTGTAAAATTTTCCACTAAGCTTTTTAGTCGGCCATGTTCACTAATGTTTCTGGATACTTGTTCTATATGCATGACTGGTGATTCTCTTTCTTTGTACCTTGGTATTTGTGTACTATTTATATTTGCTGGTTTTAGGGTAGGATATTCCCTAGTTTTCTTTTCAAATATTTTTGGGATGATGGACACCAAGAAGCACTGTTGGATTGGGTTTTTATGCACTTTTTGAATAGTCCAGCAACCTCTTGCTTGTGTTTCGTAGTTCTTGACTTCCCAATCATATAATTCTACCTCTAAATTGTATCCCACTGAATCTTGGTTGCCTAAGTAAAGTTCACCATAGACATTAGGTTTTGTGTAATCTTCATTATTCTGTATTTGATATAGTTGTCGGATGTCAACTTCTTCCTCAATAGGTTCTATCCAAGGTTCTCCTTGGGATGGATGAATAGGTACAATGACCTTTTGTCCATTTCCTTTTAGTTTTATTCTTTCTTTGTCTAAGGATATCGATGCTTTCATTTTTCTTCCCCAAGGTCGACCTACTAATGCTAGGAAGGAGCTGGATCCTTCTCTAGGGTCAATAATTTCAAAGTCGACTTTGGTCGATGTTCCTTTTATGGTCGTGTCGACATCTCTCCACACTTCGATAGGTTCAATTAGACCCTGGTCGGCTAATTTCAGGTATATTCCTGACTCGTATAGTCGAGGTCTACCCAATTGTTTCCAAGTGTCTCAAGTCATAATATTTACCTGTGACCCGAAATCGAGCACAACTTGTCGGACATGGTATCCTTCAATTTCTAGGTCGACAAGTGGCTCAAAATCATTTTTGTCCTTCAGGTTTAGACTGCATATATTTTTTGTTTGTTTTTCTGTTTTGTTGTTGTGTTTTATTTTATACAAGAGGTCAATGAATTGAGACACCATTTTATCAGTTTGTACTAGACATATTAGTTATTTAACTATGTTTTGTCGATGGTCATCAACTTCTTTTTGTTGGGAAAATTCTTGAAATATGTTTGTTGCATCTTTATACAGTTGTTTTTGTTTAGCTGGGTTAGGATAATCATTCTTTTATTTTATTTTGCTTATTCGTGGCTTATCATTCCCAATTTTTGTCCCTTGTCGGGTTACTATATGCAGATTCTTTGTATTGATTATATCATGTTTTTGCACGCACGCCAAGACATTAAAAATTTTCTTCTTATTTATTTTATCAAGCATAGTAGGGCAATCCTCTAATGAGTGATCCCCTACTCCACAGCTAGTACAGAATTTTAAGTCAGTTTTGTCCTTGTATGGACATTCTGCATATCGGTGTCCTTCTTTGTAACACGTGAATCATTGGATGGGCCGATGTGGTCGGTTGTTGCGATTCCCAGAGAATCAACCTTGACCTCCATATCCTCCATGTCAGTTGTCAAACTAGCACTCATATCGACGACCTTTGTACCTTTGATTATTCTTATTGTTTTGTGCATTGTTTCGTTGCTCATTATTCTGCGTGACTACGTTAGTCTGGTAGACTGTCTGGTAGTTTTGTCAACTTTTTAGGTTTAGGTGGAAGTCAGTCGTGGTGTGATTCTTCGTTTCACAGATAGCAGACCAAGATGCTTTACCATTTTTCATGTTAAATGAGCAATCTTTCATCGTGTGTTCTCCATGTTCTTGGCAAATGTCGCAAAAACACATTGTTTGCACAAATCAAACGTCCTGTCGACTGATATCCTATCGACAGTTATATTTTGAATGTCCGGTCATTGAGCATTTCATGCACCAGATGTCCTGACTCTTAAGGTTTAGCTCTTTTAAATATTTCTGCATGATCTCGAGCTGTTCTTCCAGTCTATTGTCTGTGGGGAATGTCAGAAAGTCTTCATCCATATATACTTGTAGGGATTTAGTAAGCGCATCTTCATATGTTTTGAAAGTCTCTAGACTTATGTGCTGATGAATTTTCTGAGATAGACCTGCAAGAAACCACTGGATTAACAGTTGCTCATCAATTACATAATCCAATTGGTTGAGGAGGTCTTTCCAATGTTTGTCGTAGTCGTGGACAGACTCTCCTGGTTTTTGTGATGTTGTCTTTAATTTCTTAGCTTCCAGATGTTTTGCATCTAGAGTTTTAAAGAATGACAAAAATTGCACTTTGACTTCTGATTTAGTTGCTTGAGGGGTTCTTTCAGAAAAGGTCATATACCATGTTAATTCCCTTTTCCTCAAAGTACCAATGAACTGCGCCATCTGTCTATCTTCGTCTGTGACTTGGTTTGCCTCCCATGTCAACTCATAGACGAACCAATGTCGTCTAGGATCCTCATCGCCCTCATATAGAGGAATATGTACTGACACGTGACCCGTGTCGGATTCAATGTCGTTGTCTTCTTCAGGAGGTGGCGGTGGTGGGGGTGGTGGTGGGGGTAGTGGGATGTTTTTCTTATTTATTTGTGTAGAATTATTGTCAACAAAAATCTCATTTCCATCGGTTGTTTTATTTGTCATTTCTTCTCCAACAATCTATCGATCGGGGTCGACTTCTCTTGTTGATGTCCAACTGCAATTGTTTGTCTGCAGGTCTGATTTTCTGTATTCTCCAGGGGGGGTGCTCCTTCATGTGTCGGGTAAAGTAAGTGGATACTTCGGTTGGAGGGGTATGCTTGAAGCATGACCCAATTTCCTTCTTCTGGTTGACGGATAATTAGATGACTATCATTGTTTATCTCGTTGTCTAGTCGGCTCCATATACCAAACTCACCAGCTCTTAGTCTTAAATCTTCTTCGACAATGGCTTCTATCCTGGTACTCGGATTCGTTAGAGATAGAGGTCTTACCTCATGGGGAACTTCTATTTGGAGAGCTTCTTGCTGCTTTATCCACAAATCTTCTGCCATGGGTGCTGCCTCTTCCTCCATGCCTTCTTCTTGTCGGTCATGACCCGAATCTATCGGATTTCTCTCTTGGTCTGTCACCCTAGTACTCATTCCTCTTTGCAGTGCTATAGCTCTTTCTCTTCTTTCTTCCCTTCTTCTCAGCCTCTTCTCTCTCTCTATTTTCTGAAAATGTTCTGTACCTTTGTGTGACACTATCCTTTTGATTTGCTTTTTAGGTTGAATTTTCATTACTGGTGATGGTATCTCTTAATTGACTAAAATCCTCTTCACTTTACCCCAACATATGACCAGCTACCCCCCCATAGCCTACCCAAAGCTTTAGAAAGCTTGGATAGTTTTGTTTACTTGCTTAGGAAGTATTCCCACTCCCTTTTTGGAATGAATTTCTCCCACTTCTTCTGTTTCTCCGCCCAATTAGAGTTTGATGGTGGTTCACGTAGTGATGGATGAGGTTCGACGATATGATCCACTCCTTTCTATATCAGGAATTTGAATAGCAAAGTCGGTAAGGAACACAGGAATTGCTTGGTAAGGTCTGTATAGAATTTCTTCTGAATGGTTTCCACTGAAGTTCTTTCTTCTATAGCTTGATCCTCACAGAATTCGTCGGTGATCTTCTCAAACCACCTCGATAGGTTTGTTCTTCCTCCTCGAATCAATTTTTCTAGCAGCTGTTGGTCTTTAGTCGCTTCTGGCTTTTTCATCCAGAAGTTTCTTCAAGAGTTGGGGTACCGATTCTCAAACTTCTCATGGGTTTCAGTAAAGAACCTTTCTTTTGCTTGAGCAGTCGTTAATTTTTTTCTCTATGTGTAATTCTGCAAATAATTTTCTACCTTACGCTCCCACCAGTCCTTAATCTCTTGTTCTGATATCATTTGCTTGTATTCATCTTAGCTATGTACTATCAGTAATGAAACCAATGTTGTAATCTCACAGATCACATAAGGTTACCAATAATACACATTAAAAACATACAAATATGTCAGAGATAAGAGACAAGAACATAGGTAGAATAACATATTATACTATAGTGAAAGGGTCCATACAATACAGAGAACTGAACCAAGTTCTTATCTGGCTCAACAACCTAATATATATTATTGACAAAATAGTTACAAATAACTACCTGTCGGTTCGGTCAACCGACGGGACCTTATTTGGTCGACCTAATCTCTAATTAGTCGGCTGATTGACTTAGTCAGCTTATCGTTCTAGTCAGCTTACCGACTAGCTCCTCCAACAAGAACCAAATACAAATTTTCTCATTCATGAATATTGTGATTGGAAATATACATAATTGAGAAGGAAATTGAATCACTCTTAAAGAATCTATAATTCAAAAGCACTAAAGAATATCTTCATCATTTGTTCAAGCTTGTAATTGAGGAGCACCAAATACAATCTATATTGAATTAGTCATTGTGGTGATGGGGAATATATGCAATCGAGGAATAAAATCAGCAAGGAATAAGAGAACTCAAGAAATCATTGAAGAAGAGATAGAAAAGAAAATAATTGACATGATGAATCAAAGGATTTATTTGGAAACTGATCGAATTCCAATTATAGAGGATACCATAGTTCATCCTATTAATCCACGAAAATAAAAAAAAGGAAGCATTCACTAGAGGGGACCTCAATTTCTACAATAGTTGATGAACAAGCACTCCATTGCACTAATCAAGAAGTAAATCATAGTTTTTCCTTAGGCGATGTTTCAATTCCCACATCAAGTCAAGGTAATAAGTCACCATCTCAAGATGAAGCTCATGAAGAAGCACAAAATGTTATGACCTCTTGTGGTTATACAAGTGATGAAATTAGAGAGTAATTACATGTAGATCCTATTATTGAAGAAGCAAATGTTATTGGGACCATCGATTGGGATGTTATAGTACCATCATCCAACTATTGGGAAGAGAATGAAGGACAACAATCTACTACTGAAACACTAGAGCATCTTGGTGATGTGCTACATAGTACAATTCTAACCCCCTTACCTCCATTAGCAAGTACACACCGAAGAAATATGAAGTGTATATTGGTTGATGAAAGTCTCCTCAATTCCCTTGAAGGTATGTTATCTAAATGTAGTATTGCTTATTAAACTCAACAAATACTTAATAAATATTTTGATTATAAATATGATGGAGATAAATGTATATTGTTTCTATCATTGTTAAAATCTATGGGTATGAATATTGTTAGGAAAAAGTTAGGGATAAACATGATAAAGAGATATGGAACAAACTCTCATATAGTTAAAATATTAGTAGACACATTTCGTAAAATTGGTAAGAACACATGTACAAAATACCACAATGCGGCTCATCGTGTGTTGTCACAAGCAATCATAAATAAGAACACTAGGGTCCTTCATTTTCTCAAGCTTACATCCAAACTTATTAATTTTAGTGTAAAATCTATCTGTAATTATTCTTATAGAAGAGAACATCTTGACACAATCGGACATATAGATTTTTGGACCTTTATTGGTAGGTTTCCAGGTTGCGGCATGATGCTAATTGATATAGTAAAGGGACTAGTGCATAGTTTTTTCTAGGATAGCACAAAGCCTTCTTCAAATCGAAAGGATGCACTAAAACTTAGAAAGGGTTAAAAGGACAGTGAACAACATATTAAACATCTTCTTGATATAACAAAAATCGATCTATATGATAAATTTAAGAATGAACATAGAGAACTGAACTTGGGGAAAAGATCTTTTGAGATATGTAATCCATGGTATGTTAAAATAAATACTCTTCGTAACACTTTTTGTTGTAGATACCATGTGGAATATGAATATTACTATGATTTTTTTTTTGTACATTCGTTGTGTGTTTCATACTGACCATGTGTAGGATTACTCCATGAAAATACCACTGAATTCATCAATAGAATTCATACAAAGCATCATGTGTAATAGGCCTGAAGGAAAAACATACTATACAAAATCTTGTATGGATGGAACATGCTCCAACTGTGGTGGAATGACATTATTGAGCCAATGTATTCATGAGAGTGGTGATAGTGAATTTGGGAATATGGTTGTAGAGACCAAAAGTTTCAAATACATCAGCTATAAAATAGGCCATGGGAAAGAAAGGAAAAAAATACAATTCATGACATCTTGGGTGGATTTTTCCATGAAATATTTCCACGTTTTGAACATTCATGGATTAAAAATTCATTTTTTTATCATGGCATAAAAACCGTGGCAATATCGACGTTTTATTATTTTCAACGAACTTTCGTCTCTATATCGATGATATATGGCTATCTTTGCACACCCGTCAAACCAATGGCATCTTTCAATGGCTCTTGGCTATTTACGTGCGGGTTAACTCGTGCATTTTCGTCCACATCTAACTAAGAAGATCTCGCTATTTGCATAACGGAGTAAACTTGTTCTAGGTGAGAAGTGAATTCCATCCCTCCCTCGGTTCATATTCAAGACAGCAAGCATGAATCTGGCACTGAACGTCAAAACAAAAGATTGCTTCTATCTTCTGTCCGACCATAGAGAGAAATACTGAAATGGAAACCCTTAATAATAATATAATAGATTTGATTTTTTTCCCCGGTTGTTGCATATTTTTTCTTGGGTCTGGGTCTGACTGGCTATGTGTGGTATAATATTTTATGTAAATGACAGAAGCCACCTATACCCCCACTTTAGGTCATCAATGTGCCCTTATATTTTGCATAGAGACGTTTACACTTGTTCATATATGATGTCGCCATGGATAAATAGTAATTGCCATGAAACTGACTACCTCATTGCAACTATCTCTGCTATTGTAACCTAGTTACCTATACGATGTCAGCATATATAATTTTACCTTTGATATTGCTAGTTTACAACTCCTTTGCGGGATCATTACAAGCTGTATCACTTAGCACATTTGATATAGTTGTGACAAGGTTCTTGGTGATTGATTGAGTGTGGATTGAGCTGGGGATTTCTGTATCAACCATATCCAAAACTAGAGAGAGCAGTCATACTCTGCAACAATCATCTGGACGTAAATTCATATTAAAAGGTAAGCATGCATCCTTTTTTGGGGGATACAAACTAACATTGAGGCTCAAAATAATAGTTATATTCTTCGGGTCATGTACCTTAGGAGCGAATTTAAAAACCATGCAAATCCCTCCTTTTATTTAAACCAGAGTAATTGCAACAAGAGGGTCCAGTCAAGAGTGACTCTAGCCAATTCATTTTTTTATAGACCCGATGCTCCACTAAGCTATTGGCCTTTGACACAGTGTTAATTGCTTTCCATAGTAGAAGGAAAACTTTCTGATTGGACCATTTGGGCCACCTAGTGTTCCAATGCCCAAACTATCAAGGTCTCCTTGTGAGTAAATCAAAGGCCATTGCACAACACTTGTTGGCATCAATGAAAACTTCAGTCTGTTAGACACAATTCTCACTGAGAGCAAGGGAGGGGGGGGTGAATCAGTGAGCTAAGGATTGAAATCAATTTCAACATATTTTTCTACCAATCTTATCATGCCCGCAACCATCTCTATCATCAAGTTTGCTTGTCTATAGTCATGTCACCATCTCCTTGTCATATTTGCACCAACATATTTGTCTTTCCCAAATCATCTTCAAATGACCACAAAATGTGTCATTTGACTCTCTAGATGTTCCATGCTTGTCAATTTCATTATGCATGTCCTTAGTCATCTCTGTCCTTCATGTCTTGTTCCAATTACACCTTTCCATGTCATCATGCTTATACACCTCTTCGAATCTCTGTTTGTTATTTATTGTTTTAATGAAATAATCAATTAAAACTTGTTCTAAACATTGCATCTATCCAATAGTAAGATGTGTCTCTTCAAAGATCTGCCTTAATTCCTTTTATTAAATTTCTATTTATTTTTCTAAATACATTCTTGTATCTTCTTATTTAATAAACTTTGTTTATTATTTTTCACTAACTTTGCAGGTCCATCTTTTGCATATATGACCATCATAATGCAAACTGAAAGTATGGCTGGATAGCCACCTCAACAATGATCGGATCCATGTCACCTTTTGAACTTTTTGATACACACGCATTATCTGGAGATCATTTGAAAATAGGCTCCCAAATTGTTTAATTTAACACTTATACAAAATTGTTTTTAACTTCATGTAAAAACAATTTTTCTTCTACTTTGGCAGATTGATTTCTCCCTCATGTGGTCACCATAAGGAAACCTACAAGCATGGATAGATATCCATTTCAACAATGAACAAGACCATATCACAAGATAAATCCGTTGACACACACACAACCTCTAGCAAACATTTCAAAATAGCTTCTCAACCTCTTTTGAACATCAAAACATATTTCTTCCCATTTTGGCAGACTCCTATTTCACATGTGTGAATGCTCTATGGAGACCTGAAGTCAAGAGAAGATGGAAAACTTACCAAAGAATGGATCCATGACATTAGATAAATTTACTTGCACAAAGACAACCCTTGGTGGACATTTCCAACTGACCTCTCAAACTCTTGTTTTTAACACTTGGTCAATTTTCTTTTGTTCTCATTATGCAAAATATTATTTTTCCTATTTTTGGTAGATTGATATTTTGCATATGAGACCATCATAAGACAACATAAAGGTATGGATGGATATTCAATTCACCAAGGAACATGACTATGCTACCTGATGAATTTTATCATCAAAATAACCCCTCCTTGCAGGCATTTCAAAATGCCTTTTCAATTTCCTGAATCTAATACTTACAATTTTCTTCTGTTCTTAAAATGCAAAATAATGTTTTTCTTACTTTTGGTAGATTTATATATTTGTGATAAACACTCCAAACGATAACTAAGACAATGGTTAGATGAACCCATCAAAAATCTATAGCCTAACAATTTCATATTATTTTTCTCATCATCCTATGAGATAGGGCAGGCATTTCCCTGAGGCCACTGAGGTAGTTTTGCCAGTACTGGAATAGTGCAAAACAACCTGAAACTCTCTTTTGACAGACCATTATATTTGTCATCAAACATCTTCTTTGAGAACTGAGACCATGGTGAGATAACCTCTTCAACAAGCTATAGGATGATAGCTTCAGATAATTTTTATCATACACCTATAAGGTACAGTGGGAATTTTCCCAAGGCAACATGAGCAATTTTTCCCAACACTTGGACAATTTTCTTAGTTTGGTCCAATCTGCCTAAAACATTCATTAGAGGAAATTTGGGGTCTAAAATGGGCCTTATACGAAAACATGCTAACAATAAATTTTGTGAGTTGGAATTCAAGAACCAATAGAATTTCAATAAAATGAGTCAACCATAATGGTTGAATTGACATATTTGACTTAAAAGAAAACTACTTTTTTTGTTCGTATTTTCGACATATATCCTTTTGTTTTTACTCAAATTTCAGGCGGGAGAGTTCATTGGATGCAAAATTTAATTCCACATCCAACGAGTACCCACACTGCATACTTTTGATAGACCCCACTACCCCAAAAATAAGAAATACTAGAAAAAATGTGATGTTGATGTCATCATCACATTTTTTAGGTATTTATTATTTTTGGGGTAGCGGGGTCCATCAAAAGTATGCAGTGTGGGTACTCGTTGGATGTGGAATTAAATTATGCATAAAATGAGCTCTCCCGCTCGAAATTTGAGTAAAAACATAGGGAGATATGTCAAAAATATGAACAAAAAAAGTAGTTGTTTTCATTCTTCCTCCAAAATTAAGAACTATTATTTTATCATTTTCCTTAGGAGGCCCATTTTAGACCTCAAATTTCCTCTAATGGTTTTGGCATGTTCATAACTTCTTCCTCAGCTACTTCCAAGACAGTATGAAGACATGATTAGGTAGGAAAAATATCAATCTACAAGACCCCCATATGGTGCGGGAATTTTCTTCAACACACAATTTGTGGCGGGCATTTTCTTAAGGCTACATGAGCCAGTTTTCCAACACTTAGTCATTTTCAGGACTTTCTCCAAAATTTATTCTAAAACCTCATTTTGGCAGATTATTCTAAAACCTCTTCAGACATGCCATTTTTCTTTGTAATCGATCCTTGAATATTTTGCAAGTTGTGCCTTGGTCCTCATATTACTGTGACTTAATTTTCATAAATGGCACCAACATCAGAGCACAAAATGTATTACTGGAGCTGGATAATGAAGTATCCATCATTTTCAAGCCGACGACTATCCTCAATAGGAGCACTCTTCAGCTTCACTCTCAATCCATCACAAAGGTATTAATTCAATGGCATGACATGCAACCAGAGGATTCTAGTTGGGAACCATTTCTTCAAATTCGACAACAATTTTCACATATAAAGTTTTGAGTAAAAATATTTTATAAGAGGGAGGGGATGTTAAGAACCCATGTTAACCCTTCTCTTTACTTTGTTAATTATATTGTTGTTGGACGCATATGCTTTGTAAGTCATCCCGTGTGTATATTGTACTATCCCACATTCATGGGGAGTAATAGTTTTTTAGATTAGACTTAGTATATAAGTGTTGAGGCTAATGAAGGTATCAAAGAGTTATTTTTATTGAGATTTCTCAAAGGAGGTTTCCCCCTCAAAGTGGCTCATGAACAATAAAATTCCTTTTGTGTTCTGTTATTTCCATTTTATCGTGAATTTTCATTATTTATTGTAGCAGGTTCCTCACACTGAATCACCAACAAAAACATAAAACAATACTAAAATTTTCAAAAAAACATCAAGTAAGAGATGATGTCATTTCTTTATAGCTCCAATTTCATGGACCACTTGGTCTAAGTATGTTTCCCCCATGGAAAAAACGGGTGCACTTCCTAGAGAAAAGGGCGATCTCCAAAGGTTGCAAATGTTACTTTGTTATCATTACAGAATGTCAAGCAAATCCTTATTCCAATAATCACAAGCTTTATAAACAATATTTCTATTTGGTCAAAAAATCTCGTTCAAATGCATTCACAAATTAAACTTAACCAAAAAATGAAGGTCGAATTGTAAGAAGCTGACTAAAATTGAGATAAGAATTTGCTCAACATGGGAAATCATAAGATATTGCATTTTCTTAGTTGTCCTTCCATCACAAAACACACATCATGAAATTTCTTGGAAAAATGATGATCGCAAAATAGGAGTTGTGATTAGAATAAAAGAGAACTAGTGTTTGCACATATATATCCAATTCAAGTTATTTATGAAGCAATGGAGGCCAATCAACCAACCATGGATCCAAGTGATTTGAAAATACTATAAAGAATGTAAATTTCAATTGAACAAGCCCTGAAATTTTCCACCTGCTCCTTGGGATATTCAATATCCACAACATGTAGTCCTTTTGGAGGAACCGTATCTGGTTGGTCGGTTAATAGTTGAATCCAACTTTCATGTTTAATAGTAAAATATGAATAATATATTAGATGATGAATATTACAATGATGTCTTGTCCTTAAATATGGCTTGGACACTTGATGATGAGGAGAAGCCTCCTTTCATAATAACTTTAACCTAAATATAAATTATTTAATTATTTAATTATTATCTTGTTTTATGTTCATTACATTGCCACTCCCCTTAAGGGAGCTTTGTCCTCAAAGCTTCAATATTTCCTAATGTCATCCTTCATTCTAAATTAGTGTCGGTATTAGAATCAGACGAGTTTTCTGGTGTAGAGACTTGCACTTCCTTTCCATTGATGATTCTGCAATGTATTGTCTGATTGTTCCTAGATTTATGGCCAGGGCTCCAGTCATCACCGCATCGATGACATATGTTTTTATTCCTTTTTCTATTATCAGAGTAACTATTAGATGACTTCGACCTATTTTCCCCTTCATAGGCATATGATTGAGGTTGTGGCATTGATGGCCTAGTGACCAAGTATCTTCAAAGTACCTACATTGTGTCTCTTTTTCTTGTCGATAATGGTTATCACCTTTTGTTCTTATTCCTTCTAATTTGCATTTTGTGGCTTTGGCTTTATATCTTGCTACTTATACATTAGGTATGTCATGTAACTTTTAACTCTTTTTGGAGGTACAGTTTAAGACCTCCTAAAAAAATTTCGAGTCTTTGCTTGTCAGACAACCCAAATACTCGTGTCGATAAGGATTCCAACTGATGTGTGAATTCTTAAACACTTCCAACTTGTTGTAATCTGGTAAGTTTACTGAAAAATTCATCTTCTTTGATTCCTTGAAACCTATTAAAAAAATCACTTTTGAACAAGTTCCAGGTGTAGGAAAAATTGTCTCTCTTCCACCATAAGTACCAATTATAGGCATACCCTTCCATATGCATTGACGCATATTTCACCTTCTCCTCGCCAGACTGAATATTGTAAATGTCGAAGTATTCTTCTTCCTTGTTTAGCCAAGAAACACATTGGTCTTCACTTCCATTGTATTTCGACAACTCCATTTTTTCCTTAGGTGGGTACACTTTGTAAGGATGATATTGATTGCCTTTTGCTTTACGGTTTGTTGGTGGCTTGGAACTACTGGACGACGCAAGTGAAATATTTGAACTGCTTTGTTGTTGGCGGTGATTTTTAACCTTTTTATTCTCTACTACCTTACTGATAGCTTCTATTTTGCTGTTTAATCGTGCCTCCATATCTGGGAGTATTTTTGTTTCTATCTCTTATTTAAGCATCGTATTGTTAACCTTTATTTCTTTTTGCAAATATTCTTGATTCTTTGCAAGTGTTTCCTTTGTGGCAACATGAAATGAGGCATCTAACATGTTTGGACTGCTAACTTGGTCTGGTCTAGGTATGAGTCTTTGTAACACCTTGATTAATGTATTATGGTTCTGCATCATGGTGCTCAAGTTCTGTGTTAAGGTATTTATGTTTTGAGTCATGGTACTCATTTTGTCATCCAAGTATTTTTGTTTTTCGTTCAGGATCTCAAATTTTTCATCCATCCTTCTTTCTAGTACCAGAACAAACTCATCTTTGATTACTGTATTGTTATTTTTCATCTCTTCCTTCAAGCTTTTTTGGTTAGCGATAAGGGACTTGATGTCCTCCATTTTTTTTATTTGTTCTTTTAGTTCCGCCATCGTCTTGGACCTTGTATGCAGAGGTGTGTACTTCGAAGCTATTTTGTGTTGTGAGGTGTGAATTTTTTTCTTCTAAAGATGGTGAGGTATAAGGAATAATAATTAATTATTATATAATAAAATATTTATTTTATTATTTTATATAGTAAAACAAAAAAATGAATTATTATAAATATATTATAATAATTCAAATCAAAGAAAAACCTTGGTTGAAGTTGGAAAGCAAAACCATATGTTGGTTTTACTTTATCTTTTTTTTTTACTTTCTTTTTCCTTTCTTTTGTTCTTTTGTTCTTTTTTTTCTTTTAACTTTTTTCTTTCTTTAATTAACTTTTCTTTCTTTCTTTTCTTTACCTTTTTTTTAAGGTTTACTTTTTTTCTTTTGTTTTTTGGACAATGTCCTATATTTTAGGGAAACCCTAAAAATAAATTTACACAAAGTGTAAATATGACCAAGGGCCATATAGCTCGGTACAGGCTAGCTTAACCTAGATACAGGCTAGCATATTACACCGGATACAGTTGTACTAAGAGTCCAACCGAATACGGTTGCTCCAAGTGGTATCAGAAAGTATTGGCTCCTTCATCCTGAGCTCAATTTCGGCTCATCCACTCCCTTTTCACTCTGCTGCTCCTCTCTCGGTTGCACTCCACTGCTACCATCCACCAACCTCTACTCCATTCACACCCATACTTCAGATTTTTCTCTTATGGCTTGCTTCGCACCCTCTCGCATCACCCTCACGTTACTCCTCCTTCATTTCACACCAACATCTCTCCATCCGCTGCATCCCCCGTTCCCCTCCTCCATGCCCTTCTTCTCCCCACACGCATCTCCCAATCCGAGGGAGCCAAGCTGGTGGGGATGAGCAAATCGATGAAGTGGAGGCAGATGTTAGCATGGGGAGAGATGCGTGTGGGGAGAAGAAGGGCACGGAGGAGGGGAATGGGGGATGCAATGGATGGAGCGATGTTGGCGTGAAATGAAGGAGGAGCAACATGAGGGTGCTGTGAGAGGGTGCAAAGCAGGTCACAAAAGAAAAAGATCGAGTATGGGTGCGAATGGAGTAGAGGTTGGTGGATGGTAGTAGTGGAGTGCAACCAAGATAGGAGCAACAAAGTGAAAAGGGAGTGGATGAGCTGAAACTGAGCTCAAGACAAAGGAGAAAATCCACTTTGATACCACTTGGAGCAACCACATCCTGTTGGTTGGTTAATAGTCGAATCTGACTTTCATGTTTAATAGTAAAATATGAATAATATATTAGATGATGAATATTATAATGATGTCTTGGCCTTAAATATGGCTTTGACACTTGATGATGAGGAGACGCCTCCTTTCATAATAACTTAATTAACCTAGCTATAAATTATTTAATTATTTAATTATTATCTTATTTTATGTTCGTTACACCTTTTCTCACTTATTATTCTCTTTTTACTTCATATCATTTAGTGGTTCTACATATTTGGTACCCACACATTGCAAAAAATAGAACAAAATGAGGAAAATCAGTCCAATTGACATTAAATATTCAATAGTGGTAAGCCTAGGCATTTTCCATTTGTTTTAGAGGGTATGTAGGAAATTCATATTGCTAATACAAGAGAAGATCCAACATGGTATTTCTAGAGAAGGTTCTCTTCATCCCCTCAAGAAAGCCAGCCTTTCAAGGATTGAGCTTTTTGAACAATTTAGCGCTAGTGTATTCATGGTATTTGGTGGCTTAATATTTCAAAAGCTACTTGAAATGGAAATGGGCACAACTAACCAATCAAAATGGCCCACAACCATTGAACAATACACAAATATATCAATAATAAAATGAAACAACACTAAAGAAATCATTAAATTAAAAAAACGTAATAAGATCACAATCAATATGTAATTAATGTAAATAATGTTATATTAGCTAAATACATTAATAGAATTGTCAATTTAGAAATATAAAAAAATTACAAAACACGACTAATTAAAATAACTAATTTTACAAATATTTCTTTAAAATAAAAGAATTTTAATTTACAAAAACTAAATTTTAATTAAAAATTTAACTAATTTTACAAAAAAATTGTTAAAGTTAATAAAAAACAATTTGAATCAGGGTTTTCAAATAATTTTACATATTTTTCATTAAAATTGAAAAAACAAAAAATTTCATTCTTTTATTTTTTATTTTTACAAAAATTGATCTTTAAGGTTTTGAATTTCCTACGTCGTCATCTGGAGGCCATGCTAGTAGGAGGGGATCAATGGTGGCATAATGGTTGGTGATAAATTCATCCTTGGTCAAGCTCTCAAATCATCGCTTAAGCTTTCTTACATTGCTTGTTCGAGATTCAGTTCAACAACTACGGTGAAATAAACCGTCAAATGTTGTTTTTCTAATTTTATAACAATTAAAGAGATCGATTAAGCTCCTAAACACCATAACCTCGAGATATTTTCTAGGAGTTTTGGTTTCAAGTTTTTGTCGGAAGAAACTGTTTATTGAGCTCTATAAATCAATCAACGGTTTGGTAAAATGCTTGATCAAGCTCCATAGCTTGATCAAGGTTTATTCAAACCCTCAATCAAGAGTCTTTAAATAGATGGATTGAGCACTTTGTTAAGCCCTCAATCAAATTTTAAGAGCTCGATCAATGGCTTCACAAGAGCTCGATCAAGCTGATTTTTTACCATATCCGTGCCCTTCGCTTGCCAAAAAGTGTTGCCCATGTTCATGGGAACACCCTTAGTTGTAGTCTCACTCAACTTAGTAGAACTCAAGACTTATGTAGTGGATATGAAAAA
>LPNX010448386.1:469558-483364 GCA_001517045.1 Pseudotsuga menziesii | reverse complement strand
AAGAGGTGCATTGTATAGTCAATGGGGGATGTGTAACTCCTTTAGTGCTCATCTTGGAGTTGACATGTGTCATTTTTTTTAAATAAAAAAAATTATAAAAAATAACATCTTTACTATTTTAAACATTTACAAAGACATATATATAAAACTACACTAATTAGATACATTAAAATGTTTCTTCAACATTCACACTTTAAAAAGGGGTTAACACTTCAAGAGATTTGATTTGTCTCTACCTTTCTACCTTTAGTAGATTTCTTTTAAAATGTGTAACATACCTGGAATTCCTCCATAAAAATTATGAGAAAATGGGGGTAAAATTTCTCTTTTACTATAACCAACAAGTCAACAATGTTAGTCTCTCGAGAGTGTGAAATCACATAATTGTTAATTACTTACCTAGAAATCAAGTTACTGAAATCAAAATGTTAAGCAAAAGGTTTTAAATCAATTAACTATCCAAATGGCTTTCCTCCAAGAAATATATACCTTTAATTATATGCTTGCAAGTGCTTTTCATAGACTATTGTATGAGTAAAGATAAGGTATCATAAACATTTAATGTACATTATCTATACATCAATTACCATCATAAAAAAATGAACATTATCCATACCACGGGGGGTTCACTGAGTGAACTTGTTACATAGCACGTTCGTTCGTAGGATATTAAAGAATATCCCTAATTTCACTAAATATTGAAAAATACCTCCTAAAATTGTACTGTTGAAGCCCCCTCACAATATACCTTTGCAATTAAGAAAACCCCTAGTTTTACCAGATATTGTAGGTATCCATTTTATCAACCCATTCTTAACGCCCCCTTTATATCTTATTGTAAAGTTGTAACACCAAGATCCCTAACGCATCTTAGTATAAGCAAACAAGATGATAAATAAAATATTGTATAATGCTAGTAATGATCCCAACAGGATTGCAAGGGAAACTGATTCATTTGTAGCGTTGGATAGTGGAAGATCCAATGAAATAGTAACGTGGAATGAAAAACATGTAAAAGGAAACCCAATCAAGAGATCAATGTAACAAAGAATGTAAAATACTTATAATCCAATAGTCAGTGCAATGCTTAGAAAAGATGAGAATTTCACATGTTTCACACCAAAACGTGCTAATCTACTGAGTTTACATAATGTACCTACAATTATAGCCATAGAGTGCTCATGTTTTCTATAACCTTAATCAATTAAACTCCATAAAATATTTTTAATAATCTTAGTAAATGTTTTATATTCTTTTTTTTTAAGTTATTTGTATGCGATTTTAATACATTCATAGTAAAATATGGTAAAGTAACACTCTTATTGTTTGGATAAATTATGTGCAGATATCTTCTTATGCTTAAAGTATTTCAAGTTTAGTGAACAGATATTCTTCCACAACAAATGAGTCTCATTTGTATATCTATAGAAGATCAAAATTAGTTGAAAATTAGAGCAAATTCTCTTCATTTCCTAATTAAATTCTTAAAATAAATTAAATGAAACTCCCATATAAATATAATATTGGTTATCCAAGAGGTTATTTATTTTTCTCATGTCAATAAATATTCTATTTTGGAGTATCTGTAATTTTATTTAATTGGGAAGAGGTTTCTATATGAAACTAAGACACAAATTCTTAATTTTTTATGTATATGATCCAATGATATAATCAAATTCTTTGGTATTTTTAAGATGGATTTATGGAGTTAGATTTCAATTGGAATTAAGATTTCAATCAATAATATTATAGTATGATTAACATAATGATATGAATATTTTCATTTAAAAGCTATTTAACAAAAAAAAATCATAAGCATAATGATAATATTACATAAAAATTATTTGAAATTAAATATTGTATTATAAATGTTTTCATATATATATATATATATATATCCCACGATTTGAATGTTGTTCCTCGGACCACCCAAATAAAATAACCCCCAATATTTATATCACTAAGTTAAATTAAAAAACCCCTTGACCCCTTAATACAAAGCAATATATTTTGAGTATTTTAGGAGTATTCAAACCCCCAATATGAATGGACGTGATATAATATTGCCTTACTAGTGAATCCCCCGTGATCCATACATCAATTACCATCATGAAAAATGAGTATATGAAAACATAAAAACATAGAAGAAAAAGAGAGATATCATATATGTGGTTCACCCCATCAATGAGGTTACGTCCACCAAAGCTTGTTTATATTATTTTATCAAGGGAATATTTACAATTTCGTAGCACATCCAGTGCCAATCTCTTCCACTGAGAATGCTCGCCAATTACTATGTTCCTTCTTTGTAAGGTTTTCATTCTGGTACATTCTTAATGTACAAAAACTATTCAACGACATGGATATGCTTGATCTAGAATTGTAATGAAACCGAGGCATATGAAAAAAATCCAATTTACAAATCTGCAACAACAAGGAAAATCGTAGGAAACTACATACCCATATCCAAATCCATTATTCACTTGCAAAAGTTCAAGGTCAATGAATGTTTTTTAATTCAAATCACAGGTAAAAGAGATTAACTTCTAGAATTCATAAGTTTGTCCATAAGAAAAAACACAAGTAAATGAACCCATAATGATAGATGCTTTATAACCAAGACATACTTTATACAAATATTTATTTCTTAATACCACAAGGCGTATGAATATAACATAGAGCATTTTAAGATTTCAAAATGTAACTACTAACTATTTGTTAACAACAAGACTACGTTAGTTTAGCTTAAACCCAAACTTAGGGATGTATTTAACTATTTATAACTCATATATTACATGATAGCTAGAAATAGATTGATAATGTAACAATGATTCCACGACAATACTATTTATATAAATGTTAAAGTTCCTAGCAATAATTCATGCATATTAATTTATAACAAAAAGGAGTGTTTCTTCGCCATCATTCGATGGTATTCAGAAACATCAACCATTTCAGCTATAGGTAACACATGTAAAAGGAAAACATATAATTATTTTATTAATCCTACCAGTCACGCTTATAGTTAAAAGCATGAATGACTATAAAATAAATTGGTTGGTTAACTACACAAGTCCGAATTAAAGGTGGAATACTCGATCAAAGTGATATCACCAAAATTGAAAGGTTTTCTGAGTAGTTATGAGTGGAGATGTATGTATAGGTGCGTTATTGAACAGATTAAATATGTTTGATTCTTGTTCTGTGCATAAGGGTGATTCTTTAGATATCAACCGGTTTGCGAATCTTAACACACGCATGTGAAGAAAGAGGAAATCCTCTGTTGGGGGAGTTATCTCTGTTCCTTTTGGACCTCTTGAATATGACTGTTTAATCCAATGTGAAGATAATTATAGATGTTTATGTGTGTGTGAAATTTCTGCTCCAAGAATGCCATCTTGATATATATTGTTTGTAGAACATTACAGTATGCAATTGTCTTCATAGTGAAGAGGGATAGATTCTTAGATCTTAATGAAAAAGGAATAATTCAGACATGAAGAGTTGACTTCCCAGATTGAGTCATATGTACTCTGTTCCTATGAATATTATGTTTTACACTGAAAGAGGAACACGTACAGTGTTGTAACTTGTGATTGCAGTGAGCAAATGTTATAAAAGAGTAATGTATATTGATTGATACACTAGAGTCCAACGGTATTGTTTTAAGTAACTCTAATATATACATGCTGTAGTTTTTTAAGGGAGCATAGGTTGAATTTCAACATAGATTTGGGAGATGTCATCCTTGGATACATAAATAAAGAAAATTTTCCAGTGGTGATATACATCCTATATGCCCAGCCTATAGAAGAATGCATGCTAAAATGGCCACCTGTGGAAGAATGCATGCTAAAATGCCCACCTATGGAATAATGCATGCTAAAATGCCCACATAATGCTATTGGTGATTGCGCCCAGCTATAGTACTCCATGAGATCTTGACTGGTAATAGAGGATAACCAGAGAGCAATGTATGAAAAAAAAACATCTCGTGACTCAGATTTCATTTTAAATCAAATTATGGAATGAAATCGATTGATTCAAACAACAAGGCAACTCTTCTCTCAGATAATTAATTCTATTTCGGTGAGTGCTCTGAATCTCAAATAGAAGATAGTTTGGAGAGTCCACGCATTATAGTCATTATGTTAGTATGAAGTCTATAGAAATAAAGAAAATTCTGAACAAGACTGCATGAGAGATAGAGTGGTCTTATCTAGGGAATCATTTGTTATAATAGAGGATGTTTTGAAGCAATGCAAATAGAATGGTAGCGATTGCTCGATTCATGATTTCAGATTCATATATTCTACGATTTCAGACACAAGGGAAACTGTAGAGTATCAGTTCAAATCTGTAAATACCAGAAACACAAATCAAGATATCCTTGTTTCCAATTAAGTTTTACCTTCCATAGATCATCGGTGTAAATCTCTACATAGAGTCAATTAGATCCGAGTAGAAGAAGTAAATTGACCCACGTTTTTCCACAACTTGCAGATATATATAAGATAGAGAGGAAGAATTTAATTTTATCACAGATCTAGATCCAATCTTACGAAACATAGAAAACCAAAAAAATAAAGTTCTATCAACGATGTTAGCTAATCAAGCATTAGATCCAAGACAAGATTGGAAAAAATAAAAGTGTTGGGTTGTATCGCAAAAAGACAATTTAAGGCATTTCCATAATGAAATCGAAATCCAAAATGAGAAAATAACTTACACCGAGTTACTGGTCAGTAGGTTGCAGCATGAATTCACCTGTTGAGCAAGACAATACATGTATCGGATTAGTCCTCTGTGTGCTTCATTTTTTTCCCATTTTATTTTTCCCCAAAACTCCCTTTTTCTCCTTTAAACCCCCCCAACTGTTATAGCTCAAAATGACACTTCTCTTCCTATGACCACTTTCCCATGATTCTGTAGCATGTCGACATTTCCATGACGACACTTCATGAAAGTCACTGAAAAAACACCTATCTTGGAGGACCCATATCTTGATTTTTGTAACTCTGTTTGACCTCATTTCTACACCGTTGGAAAGGTACTTTAGTTAGCTAAAACTTTCCAGAAGACACCAAAGTCTGAAAATGCCCAAAAATATCTTAAAAATGTGTTTTTTGTGTATTTGCGACTCTCCTTATATGCAACTCGTGAATCACTCGCGACTCTTGTGTTTTACAAGTAGCGAATGGTTGTATTCGCGGGTTGCTCTTGTGGAAACTCGCGAATCATTCGCGGGTTTTCCTACTTCATAGTCACAAATATGTATCTTAACATTAAAACATAAAAACACGCCTTTTGAGTTAGTTTGGGTAGTTATGCAACTGACTCCTTCAGTTGTAACCACTTTGTCTTTGCCCCTAACTCTTCTTTAGCATATAAATAGAGGTAGGGAGGTCCATGAAAGGGGGGCTTGAATTTCTGCATTGTTATGCTGGAGGAATTAGTACTCTCTTTTCCCACACCTTTTCCCTGGAGGTCTTCCCCTTGTGTTGCAGAGCTTGGAGGCTGAGTTCTTTGGAGAAGAGAAGCAACAGAACCAGATCAAGGTTTCGTGAGGTGCCAAACTTGAAGAGAAGATATACTTGTACTTGTTTTCAAGATTAATAAATATGTGATGTCCTTCTTCTTCCCAAATCATTGTTCAATGTGTGATTGAATCTCTGTTTATGATCAGATTATGATGTTAATCAGATTATTATTTCAGATTTATTTGATTATCATTTGTTTATATGTGGTCATAATGGTTTGAGGAAGGTATAACTTGTTTTGCAGGTCTCTTGGAGCGAGAGGAGCAAGAAGAGGATTGAAGAGAAAGCTTGGACCAGCCTTCATTTATTCAAGTGTGGACCTTTCTCATCTCTGATTTTGCTTATATATGCTTGCTGAACATTGTGCATCTCTCTTTCAACCCCAGTACGTTGATGGCCTCTTAAACCCTAGCCATAGGATACTTTCCTTTACAACAGAACTGGCGACTCCGCTGGGGATAGCCTTGTCTGTTTGGGGTTTTTCTCTTGATTTCTTTCATCTTTTTGCATTGTTTTAGGTCCTTCTTGCCACTTAGGAACACTTTATAAATCTGATAGCACACTTCCCCTGCCTTCTTAAGGTGGTTTTTGACCTTTTTTGGAATTTTTCGACCCATTCGCGAGTTGCTCTTCTGAACAGTCGTGAATACTTGCTTGCATTCATGGGTTTCTATACTGAACAGTCGCGAGTCATTCGCGGGTTGCACTTATAGAAAGTCGTGAATCCCCCTTTAAACAGTGTTTTTTCCTCTTTTGCGATTTTTCTTCTGTTTGAAGGTGTTTTGGGTAGGTCTTTTAGGGTCCTCTGCAGGTGCATGACTCTAGGGAGTTTGTGTCATCCTTTTTTATTGTTATCTATCTATGTGGTAAGCCTTTTTATAGCATTAGAGTTTGTTCTTTGCTCTTTCCCCCATCTCCTTTTCTTGGTTTGGTTTTTGGCCTATGTTTCTAGTCAGCCTCTGTTAGTGATCTTTGTCTGAGTTTAGAAGCTTGTCGGTGTTGGTTTCCTTCTTCTTTTGTTGGTTAAATTCACCTTGCCAAAATAGTAGACTTGTCTTTTATACAAGCCTTCCTTTCCAAGTAGGGTTTTTACTGACTTTAGAGCACTCTAGAGTTTGTTTGGTGGTTGTTTAGCAGAGTTCCTTTTGTTTTGTTCTTGTTATTTGCATGTTTTTGCTTTGTAGGTAGTTTTTCTTTTTCCTTTATAAAAGAAAATTAAAAAGAACGTTTACTTGTTTTTTGCTGCTTGTCCCCCCCACCTCTTCCTTTGGCTTGACCTGGTTGGACAAGGTACTGAGCAGCCTTTGTTTGTAGGTTTAGATTGATACTTAGGACTTGTTGACCTTTGTTTATGTCAGTCTTTGTGCTTAGTCTCTTCATTCCAAAGTTGTTGGCTTGTTTCCTTTTATAAGCCTTCTTTTCAAGAGAGGTTTATATTCAACTTTAGGGAAACCTAGGGTTTGTTTTTGGGGTGTAGAGTAGTTGTCTATTTGCTTTGCTTTCAGTATTTTCTTGCATTAGTTGATAGGCTGATTTTTTCTTTTGCATTTATAAAAGAAAAAGACAAAAACATATGTTTGCTTTATGTGCATGTAGATTAGGTTGTTAGTCTAGATTGCATAGCATATCATTGTTTTTGAAAAAATATAAAAAAGATTTGATCTTTTTTGGCTTTCAAGTTTTCTATTTGAAAATATAAAGAGAATAGTTTTTGCTTTTTGCATTTCATATCTCTTTGCTTACTCATTTTGTTTCAATTTTGAGTCAAAACACCACATAAGTTTCATGCCATTTACCCTCTGACTAAAAACAACCCTTAAAATAAACGATATAATTTAAAATTTACTAGTAAGTTTTATTTTATAGGGTCATACACCAACTAGCTTAGGCTAGACTTGTGGGATAGGGAGTTTAAACTCCCCACAAGTGTTAAATTCAGACGTAGTTGGCCTATCACTAGGTAAATCCTTTTCTACATTGATTGTATCTGGGAAGCTCCTCTCAAACGGGAGTTAAGCACTAGGCCGCTTGGAGGCTTGGACAGAGGAGATAACCCTCCGAATCCTTGTCAAAACGTAACCCAGGACTTTTATGCATCTGGGGATTCTGTCCTAGACAGAGTTTCGGGCTCAGCTACCCTGCCCATGCGTATGAGTTCGGCTGACGACTGTCCCCCCAGACTGTCAATTTAGTTAAGGTAGCCTTTAGTCTCTTGACATCTAGGGTTCATACACAGGTACACCGGAAGGTTATTTCTGGTTGAACTTGGACAGAGTTGGAAGGTAACCCCGGTAGAAAGTGTGGGAGGGTGGTGGGTGATTCTTCCGCTTGTGCCTAAGAACATCTACAGGGACGCCAAGTAACTATCTATCAGATTTCTTCTGGAAAGTACATCTTATACCTGTTTGTCTGTTGGGCTTTAGGAATTTTTAGTGAGTGCTATGTGGTTTGTCTGTACTTAGTGGGACTTTAGGTGTCTACTCTGTAATTTTGGTTGACCATCAACCTCAGACTTTGTCTCTTGTTTTGAAACTATGGCTAGCACCCCTTCGAACACCAACCAAGAGATCCCCATGATGGGAGCTCCTTGTCCTATTCCTCTCACAGGGAATGTTGGTGTTCCCTTGATGGCCACCTTGAATCTTCCAGGATTCACCCTAGGGCTACCGGTGTGGTTGTTTTCCACTCCAACTGTCCTGAATGCTCCTAATGCTTCTCAAGTAAGCTCCTTATATCAAGGGCATCAAAACACTGTCTCCCCTTCACCTGTAGTTAGTTCTCCTCCTCCTTCTACCTCATGCAGTGAAAGTACTGATACTAGTAACCGGCAGTCTAAAAGGAGTAAAAGAAGGAGGAATAGGAAGAAAGCACATAAGCAAGGGGGCACCCGTTCAACCTCTGCAAGTCAAGTTGAACCTCACCACCCAGCCTCAGTTGTTCAGGCTGGGGGCACCCATCCAACCTCTGCAGGCCATGTTGGATCTAGTCATTCAACCTCTGGTGTTCACATTGAGTGCACCCGTTCAACCTCTGGTTTTCAAGTTGAACCTTCCTATCCAACCTCTGTTGTTCATGTTGGAGCTATCCATCCAGCCTCTGGTGATCAAGTTGGTGGGATCCTTCCAACCTTTTCAGGTCATATCGGATCCGGTCACTCAGCCTCTGGTGTTCTCGTTGACTGCACTCGTTCAACCTCTGGTGTTCAAGTTGAACCTCCCCATCCAACCTCTGTTGTTCATGTTGGATCCGTTCACCTAGCCTCTGTTGCTCACGCTGGGGGCACACACTCAACTGCTACAAAGCATGTTGATCCTAACCATTCAACCTCTATTGTTCATGTTAATGGTGCCTGTCCAACCTCTACAAGTCATGTTGGACCTAGTCTCTCATCCTCTGCCAGGCACGTTGGGGGCAGTCTCTCAGCCTCTGTACTTCACACTGGAGACAATTCGTCAACCACTGCGAGTCATGTTGACACTGTTGACAAGTCTACCTGTTCAAAACACAAGCTCAAGTTTCCTTGTAAGCTTTGTGAAGGAGACCACCTTACTTATAAATGCCCTTCTATTGCGGAGGTGCGAAGAGTTTGGACTCAACTAGCCTCTCTTAGTGAAGTTGGACCCAGTCACCTAGCCTCTGTTGTTCACACTGGGGGAAAACTCTCATCCTCTGCAGGTCATGTTGAGAGAAAACAGTCAGCCACTGCTAGTCATGTTGACTTAGTTGAGAAAACTGGTCGTTCGAAGCATCATCTTAAGTTCCCTTGTGTGCTATGCAAGGGAGATCACCTTACTCATCTGTGCCTTGCTATCCTAGAGGTGCGAAGAGTGTGGTCTGAGACTCATGGATTTCATTCTTCTGAACACCCTATAGTTTCTCAACATCCTACTCAACCTTTGGTTGATCAAGTGGTCGAACAAATCTCCGATTTGGTTGATCCCACTCTTCTTTTGAAGAGTGTTCCTCATGCGATTGAACCAATGTGATCTTTGGTCAATCCCACTCTCCTTTTGGAGAGTGATCCTAATGTGATTACACCAATGTCATCTTTGGTCAATCCCACTCTCCCTTTGGAGAGTGATTTTCACCAAGCGGTTGAATCAATCCCAGTATCGATCGATCCCACTCTTCTTTCGGCGAGTGAAGTGTCTACTAGTCACATTTTCTTCACTTCCAGTTCAGATCTTACTGAACAAGGGGGCACTGAACTTGCTTCAGATCAACCCCCACCAAGCTCTCGGATTGCTTCCTTTGATTGGGATAGCTTAGTTGAGCCGCGCCTTCCTTCCCATGCACCTTTCCAGATAAAGGTCAAAGTTGAACCCTATACGATTGCTCGTTGTATTGTTGATGAAGGAGCCTCAGTTAGTATTTTTTCTGCTCGTGCTTGGCAAGGCATGGGATCTCCCAGCCTTGTGTTGACTGCTAGTCAGTTACTGACGTTTGATAGAAGAACTTGTGTAGCCTTGGGAATTCTTGCTCAAACTCCTGTTACTTTGGGTGGGAAGACCGTCTTAGTTGACTTCATGGTGATAGAAGACCCCTTGGACTTTAATATGCTCCTTGGACGTGATTATGTCTATGCCATGCAAGCTGTGGTGTCAACATTCTTTCGTGTGATGTACTTTAATCATGGCGAAGAAATTGTCACTATCGATCAGTTGGATTTTATTTATCCTTCTCCTGACCCAACTAGAGACCAGGTCTTTCCTTTATTGATTCCCAATGTTTTTGTAGACACCACCCCACCACAGGTGAACTATGTGGCTTCTTGTCATTTGTGTTCAATTGCTACTGAGAGGCAGCCTCTGTTTTCATGCTTACCTTCTCGGGACTTGGTCCCAGCAGTTGATCGGGTGAGTCATCCTATACAGATTGTAGAGCCTTCTCTCCACTCTGTCCATCCATTTGAAAGTTCAGATATGTGTCCTATCTCGGATGATTTCCTCCTTTCGGATGAAGTCTTCCTGGAGTCTTTGATACAGTCTAACCTTCTTTTTCAGTTGTGATTAATTCTAACCCTGATTTTCTTACTAATCCTTCCCTTTTTTTTATGTTGCTTTTTGTTGAGTCTTTTGATTCTTCATTTGAAAAGCAAGTCAGTGATCCTGATGAGTTTGATTTTTTCTTATGAATTTCTCAGCTCCTGTGATATTGAGTTTGTTCCTGCAGACTCTATCTCCCTTGTTGATTTTCGCTTCTCTTCTCAGGTTGATCTTATTGATTATAAACCCTCGAGCCTTGGTCCTATAGAATCTCCTTCAGTTGATTCTGACCTGACTTTCCCTTTTATAGAAGATAGCAAAGTCACATGTGTTTCTGCCGAAGTGACCCGCATCAGATCTTTTCTTTTGAATATGATTCTGATGTTGTTGTTTCTTGGAGACAAGATCCTTAGTTAGATTCACAACTATTTATTGGTCTCACCTTGTTGTTCAATCCGTAATTGCATTTTCATGTGCCCTGCTCGTGCTTATGAGCCCGATGCCGGCTTCCACACTTTTAGCTCATTGTATAAGCCCTCATCTTTGTTCTCATTGCCGCCTAGCCTTGTATCATTTTTCCTTTGAAACTTGACACCCTTTACCCCAAGGAGACCTTCCCCGAGTGTCCTTATCTTGCTCACTTTCCTTGCATTATGCATAGGTTTGTTCCTTGCGCTTGGAATTACTAGTTTCACCTGCCTTATGACACTCGTCTCCTCGCCTTTAGAGCATTCTTTCTGCTCTCCTTCGAGCTCGTTAAAAACAGTAAGGAGGCCGTGAGTTGACTTTTTCGGACTCGTTAAAACTTCACGGGAAAGATTTTGAGTTTCTTTAGGCCCAAGTCTGACTCCTCAAAATAGACTTGACTGCCGAGTAAACTTGTCCGTTCAGGCTCGTTAAGAATATGTGAATGGGCATCCACATTGGTGGTAGGTTATCTCTTTCTCGGACCATGTGGAATAATACGAGAAAGGATCCCTCTCTTTTCTATTGAATTGAGAAGAGTATTCTCAGGCATAGGTTTATTTCTTTTCCGGACCTGAGGGACTAAACTTACGGAAAAGGAACCCCCGGTATGAGCTTAGTTTTCTCTTTTTCGTGCTTTGGACCAAAACATGAAAAAGATTCCGAGTGTACTTTATGTCTTTGTCATGCTCATTAAACCCTAAAGAACAAAGCATCGAGTTTATTGTTGTAAGCTCCATTTCTCGTAATCAAATGGATCTTTCCGAGTGATCTTGCCTTCCTTCACACTCGTAAAACTCAGGCTATATATGTTGCTTTTGAAGGAGCGTTGGGTAGGTGGTAATTTAACCTTTTTTGGACCTTCCTGACTAAGTACGAAAAAGGTGCGCCTTTTCTTCTTCGAAAGTTAAGAGAGTTCTTCTTTGGTATGTTTTATACTTTTTCGGCCTTAGGAGACTAAATTGTACGAAAAAGGACACCCCTGGAGTCTTCTTTGGAGTTTTTAGACTCTCTAAACTATGAAAACACCATCGAGCATGTACTAGTTCGGGCTCGCAAAATCCACGAATTAGTGCTTTATCAAGCATTCTTCTTTCTTTTCTTCGAGCTTGTCAAAAAATGAAGATGGTCCCGAGTTTGCTTTCTTGGACTCGTTAAACCTTTACAAGAAAGAAGGGAAGGGGAAGGTTTATTTCCATGTCTTTTTACATCATGGCAGCAAGTCTTGTTTCCTTGAAAAAAGCACCAGTTTTGAGTCTATCAACAGTTGGGTCCTAGTCTTTTGACCTTATCCCGATTCAGAGTTTCTTACTCCTCCAGTTGGTCTCTTTTCCAATTATATGGGGTATCTGTCAATGTCTCCTACATTGCAGATTTGTTTCGTTGGTCCTATTTTGCGTCAAAAGCTGCCTAAGTCACTTTTGTGTCGTGCTCACTGTTCAAGGATTAAACCTTTATCGGCCATTCTGCAGTTTCCTTGACCTTTTGTGTCGGCCATTCCCTGGTATCAGTTCATTACATCATGTCTTCGTCGTTCCTTGTCGTGAAATTCAGTACCAATTCTAGATCCAATTAGTCTTTGACTTACCTCGTGTTGGATGATGAAGGATGCCTTAATGCCTTCCTTCCAACGGATCTCTTCCTATCGACTGCAACACATCTTGCTCTGGGGACGAGATTTAGAGTTTTATGACAGTACCTTGGGAATTGTTGTCCTCAATGGAAATTTCCCTCACTATTGGGTAGTGGGGATACCTTAATGTCTCCTACTCGATGGATTCTTCAAGTGTTCGACTTCAAGTCCTTGTAATCACACTTGTTAGAATGTACTAGGTACCTTGGCGACCATTTTCATTAATGGTGGTTTCCCTCGTGTTTGTTAACGGTTCTCATTATTGACCGGTAATCAAACGGTTTCCTCCATGTTCGACTTCAACTCCTTTATTCACATGGTTAGGATTCGTACCTTTTTTGGGCGGTTTGGATTGAAGACCTTGGGGCCGACAGTAGCATTGTCATCTTTTACTATTCCCCAAGTTGCGCAAGACCTTGTTATACTTTATATGACATTTTGCTGAGACATAGATCCACCTTGTATTTTTGTGGCTATGATCGATTGTTGAGCATGGCTCCACCTTGTTCATTTGTGGCCATGGCTCCTTTAGATTTGATATGGCGCCTTTTTGCATATTGAGTGACCATGATAGTTTCATCAGTTATACATATGTTGGATCCGCCTGTATCTTTATGGCGATGTTTTGTATATGGACGTGTATGTGCCAGAGATCAGTTTTTCTGACATTTATCTCTCTTTCAGGTACCTTCACTCGAGCCTTTTGATCTTGGATTCTCTGCTCTCTCCATACTCAGTTTTTTCCTTTATAATGTATTTCGGCTATCGTCTTCCCCTCTAACCTCACACATTAGGGGGCATCTGTTATAGCTCAAAATGACACTTCTCTGCCTATGACCACTTTCCCATGTTTCCGTCTCATGACAGCACTTCATGAAAGTCACTGAAAAAACACCTATCTTGGAGGACCCATATATTGAGTTTTGTAACTCCGTTTGACCTCATTTCTACACCGTTGGAAAGGTATTTCAGTTAGCTAAAACTTTTCAGAAGACACCAAAGTCTGAAAATGCCCAAAAATACCTTAAAAATGCGTTTTTTGTGTATTCGTGACTCTCCTTATATGCAACTCGTGAATCACTCGCGACTCTTGTGTTTTACAAGTAGCGAATGGCTATATTCGCAGGTTGCTCTTATGGAAACTCGCGGATCATTTGCGGGTTGTCCTCCATAGTCACGAATA
>LPNX010448386.1:458055-459300 GCA_001517045.1 Pseudotsuga menziesii | reverse complement strand
TATTTTAAATATAATGAAGACATTAAGATGTTATGACTTAATATTTAGTGGTCCTTAAGTCAATCTAGACTTGCTTCCTAATCTCCAAGGAAAGGAAGGGATACCTTTGGGGAATTGAGATCTTGATTGTTTGATGTGAGTGGGATTATAAAATAATTAAACATTCATTGTCTAATCCTACATCATCAAGGTACTCAATTGAGGAGGTGCCCATATCTAATTAAATGTATTCTTTTATACTTATCGATGGCGCTTCAAGAAGTTGGCAATAGGCTATATATGTGTCCAAGTGTATAGACCACAAGAAGCCCACTCAAAAGCATGTATTCAGGAAACCCATGTATTGCTTTTAGGAAACCTGTAGGGACCATGGAAGACTTGTTTTTTAGGCTAATACCCAATGGTTCAAATGGCTTAGAGGGCTTGTAGAATGTTTCAATAAACCATAGGGACCAATCAATATTTTTTAAAGAGAATACTCAATGGTTTAGATGGCTTGTATCATGTTTTAAGAAACACATGGGGACCGAGAAAAACTTGTTTTTTAAGGAGAATACTCAATGGTTCACATGGTTCAGATGGCTTGTAGCATGGTTCATAGGGCTTGTAGCATGTTTTAGATGGTGGGCCTAATAACGCTCTAACACTATGTGCTATGTAATTTTTCCTTCGTGAATTATTTTTTGTTGAAACATCAAGTGACATTGGATTGTGATATTAAGGCATTGTAATATTAATAAATATTTTATACAGAGATAAATAAAGAGAGCTATTATAATTAGAAATCCATGCCATATTGCATAATATCAATGTTTTTTGGGTATGTGCAAGAAGTTGAGGGTCTCTGTTGGCACGTTAGATGCAATACAAAACTGAAAAAACAGACATCCATCAACTTGCATGGATATTTTGAGACACTTACACAATGAATCTTGCGATCAGTTAAAAACAAGAAATGTAGGAAATTGAATGACCTTTCCAAATATATAATTTTTTTCTATTGAAAATGTTGTTAACTATATAAATCTAGATATATTTTAACGGGCACTTTTAATTTTTGGGACAAATTATAAGGTATATATTTTTGTGGGTGCACCGTCCGAGTGTCTAAATGATGGAATAAACTTACGAAAACCGATATACATATAGAGAACATATAGGACTAGTGCACGACTATTTTTCCAATAATAAAAATAATATTTTTAATTTTTTTTTTAATTATCTAAGAGATCAAACCTCGAAAAT
>LPNX010448386.1:443055-453055 GCA_001517045.1 Pseudotsuga menziesii | reverse complement strand
GAACAATTGAGAAGGAAGATTGAAGCACCTTGAAGGATCAATAGTTATAAAGCATGTTAAAGGTTTCAAAGCTTGTAATTGAGGAGCAACAAAAACAAACTATATTGACATTGATCATTGTGGTGATGGGGAATGTACGTAACCAAGGAAGAAAATCAGCAAGGAAGAAGAGACCTCAAGAAGCCATCGAAGAAAAGAAAGAAAAGAAAAGAATAGACATGATGAATCGGAGGCTTTCTTTGGAAACTAATCCAAATCCAATTATAGAGGATAAGTTACCATCTCAAGATGAAGCTCATGAAGAGGCATTGTACATGGAGCCTACTGTTGAAGAGGCATTGGACATGGAGCCTACTGTTGAAGAAGAAAATATTAACCGGACCATCGATGAGGATATTGGACTTCCACCATCCAACTACCAGGAAGAGAATGAAGGACAACAAGTTGCTACTGAAATGCCAGAGCGTATTGTTGATGCACTAGATGATAGAAATCCAACTCCCTTACCTCCATTAGAAAGCACACGTTGAAGAACTCCGAAGTGTATACAAGTTGATGAAGGACTCCTCAATTCCATTGAAGGTACGCTATCTAAACCTAGTATTGCTTATCAAACTCAACAGATACTAAATACATATTTTGTTTCTAAATGTGATGGAGATAAATGTAGATTATTTTTATCATTGTTAAAATCTAGGGGCATGAATATTGTTAGGAAATCATTAGGGATAAATATGATAAAGCCTTCTGGACCAAGTTCTCATATAGTTAAAAGCTTAGTAGATGCCTTTGGTAAAATTGGCAAGAACACACGGTCAAAGGACCGCAATGTGGCTCGTCGTGTGTTGTCACAAGCAATTGTAAATAAGAACACTAGGGTTCTTCGTTTTCTCAAGCCTACATCTAAACTAGTTAATTTGAATGTAAAAACCCTCCGTAGGTATTCTATTAGAAGAGAACATCTTGACACAACTGCCCAGACAGATTTTTGGGCCTTTATGGTGCATATCACATATAGGCATGGCCCAAATAGCAGTGAAGAGCAAAGATAAATTCTAAAGGAATATCACTTCTACATAAGTGATGATAGGTGCCATGACTTCCACTATGTATGTCATTGCTTCATCATGTTCTATGATCATTTAAAGGGCAGGAACATATAGATGGATCGACACTGGATTTGGTCTGATGGATGTGCTAGTCAGGTAAAAAATGCACGCATATTTCAATGGTTGTGTTCATTGCATAAAAACTACAAAGTTCCACATATGTGGAACTATTTTGAGACTGGGCATGGTAAAGGAGAGCACGATGGAGCCAGAGCATGTGTCAAAATAGCCCTACGAAGAGAGGAATTGAGATTATGTACAATATCTACTATTCGAAATGCTCAATCTATAGTCAGGTGGTGCACGTCAATAATGGGAGAGGAATCAGCGATGTGAGTAGAATCCACAAGAAAGAGACACGTGGAGAGATTTTTTTGGGAGGTGGTAGACATAGATCGTTCACATGCATGGGAATGCAAGACTATTCCTGGGACTCATGGCTTTCATTCGGTTCGAAGCTCTGATAACCCAGTATTTGAAATTTGGGCCAGAAAACTCGCTTGTTTTTTCCCGCCTTGTTGTGATGGTGACTGGGATGTGTGTGAATCATTGGATTGGGTTGATGGATGGGATCACATATCACTTCCACTTGATTAGCATGCAATTGTTGAGTTAACTCCGTTGGAAGAAGACCAATTGTCTATTTCTATAGATTTTGATCATGTATCAGACCTTGTACAACTTGGTATGATGCATTTCCTTAACATTTTTTTGTAAAATTTACATAGTCTTAAAACTCACATTAATGGCCTTGTATCACACGAAAAATATTTGATCATATACCTACAATCATACTATGCACGACAGATATACACAGTGGTTTCCTCAAAAGATAGTGAATGGGGTGGTGATTATTGGTTGGCACGTCGTTGTATAGAGGGAAAGCAAACCCTCATTATGTCCATGACTGATGATGAAAACAACCACTTTCCCATCGAGTCTATGGTTGTTGAAGGTGAATATCTTACACATGACAACAATGCAAGAAAGAAGGGTGGATATGTTTACAGGGACTACAAACCAGGTGCAAGTGTGTATCACTTTACCAACTTAATCATTCGTACAAACCTCCAGGTACGAACAATGCCTAGTCGGAATTCATCAAAGGTACGCTACTTCTTACTGGATACAAAGCACGAGAGACTAATGGAGACCATCATTATAAGAGATGATCCGAAGGCCTTGGTTGTATGATAATAGGTGGGATCTAGCATGATGAGGTATGTATCATAATTGTAATTTTCCCATGTATGTTTCTTATGAATATGTCAATATTGTGTTCTTGTATGCTACTTCTTACCGGATACATAGTACGAGAGACTAATGGAGACCATCATTATAAGAGATGACCCAGAGGCCTTGGTTGTATGATATTAGGTGGGATCTAACATGATGAGGTATGTATCACAATTTTAATTTTCCCATGTATGTTTCTTATGAATATGTCAATTTTGTGTTCTTGTACACTACTTCTTACCAGATACATAGCACGAGAGACTAATGGAGACCATCATTATAAGAGATGATCCGGAGGCCTTGGTTGTATGGTATTAGGTGGGATCTAGCATGATGAGGTATGTATCATAATTTTAATTTTCCCATGTATGTTTCTTATGAATATGTCAATTTTGTGTTCTTGTACGCTACTTCTTACCAGATACATAGCACGAGAGACTAATGGAGACCATCATTATAAGAGATGATCTAGAGGCCTTGGTTGTATGATATTAGGTGGGATCTAGCATGATGAGGTATGTATCATAATTTTAATTTTCCCATGTATGTTTCTTATGAACATGTCAATTTTGTGTTCTTGTATGCTACTTCTTACCAGATACATAGCACGAGAGACTAATGGAGACCATCATTATAAGAGATGATCCGAAGACCTTGGTTGTATGATATTAGGTGGGATCTAGCATGATGAGGTATGTATCATAATTTTAATTTTCCCATGTATGTTTCTTATGAATATGTCAATTTTTTGTTCTTGATATGCGAAATTTTCCATAATGTTGTTTATAAATATGCCAAAAATTCTCTTGTATGTCAAGTTAATGAACATGCCAAATTTTATGTATGATCAATAAACCATATATATCAATCATATGAACATTTCAAGATCTCATTCACATGATATACATAACATTAGAATACATACATGTACCTCTTTAGGTCATACCTATCAAAGTTCTTTGTAGGCTCTCTTACAGGACTAAAACCCTAATTTTTCAAGTAGGTAATATTGTCAATGTTTTCAGCCGATATATACAACTAGGATGATGGAAACAAGATGCTGAAATGATAAACTTATGTTTTAAGGCCTGTATAATTTCCTTCTTGACAGATCACCTCTTATACCCTCATGTCCATTGCCAAAGGGGTAGTGCATAGTAGCGTTGGAATTTCATCTCATTTTTTATTTATTTAAAAGTTTAATTTCTACTCAAAAGATAATAAAATATAATAAGAGATTTGGGCCAAATCTAGACAATGCATTTCATGCCAACGAAGGCCAAACTTGGAAAACCCTATCCCTAACTAGGGTTTAATGTTTAACATGCATGGCCCATAACTATAACCCTACCTAGGAAACCCTAATCCTAACCCTAATCTTATCTTACTGTCACAACTCAATTCAAAATCAATCTAATGTCCAACTCAAATTTTTCAAATCTGGTGGACTTATGCTTCAAATAATGTTGATTCACGAATTTGAATTTAGTGTGCATGTACTGAGATCATTGAAACCTTTAAATATAATAGTTTTTTCATGCACGGTTTCCATTCTATGCCCCGGGTAGGGATTCAACAGGTGTCCCTGAAACCCTATAGGAGGTGGGATTCAACATGCCACATAATCATGACCATTGCTCAGATTGATGAACTGTCAACTCTGTTGGATTCAAGACATCGCGATAGTGCTAGGGTGGCCCTCTAATCTGGTTCCATGGAGAAGAGACCATTATTTAGGTCAATTTTGGAAACTAGGGTTTTGCTCAGTAAGTGAATGTGAAATTTTTGCACATAGGGGTCAAATTCGCATATTGCTCGACCATGAAGGTGTGGCTAGCATTCCCACATAACACATGCCTAAAAACGCTTGTACGACCCATTGAAAGCCCTTTTTTACACACGGTTTCCATTCTATGCCCCGGGTAGGTATTCAACAGGTGTCCCTGAAAGCCTGTAGGAGGTGGGATTCAACATGCCACAGAATCATGACCGTTGATCAGATCAACGAACCATCGTCTCCGTTGGATTCGGGACATCGGGATAGTGCTAGGGTGGCCCTCTAATATAGTTCCATGGAGAAGAGACCATTATTTTGGTCAATTTTGGAAACTAGGGTTTTGCTCAGTAAGTGAATGTGAAATTTTTGCACATGGGGGTCAAATTCGCATATTGCTCGATCGTGAAGGTGTGGCTAGCATTCCCACATAACACATGCCTAAACACACTTGCAAAACCCACTAGAAGCCCTTTTTTATGCACAGTTTCCATTCTATGCCCCAGGTAGGGATTCAACAGGTGTCCCTGAAAGCATGTAGGAGGTGGGACTCAACGTGCCACAGAATCATGACCATTGCTCAAATCGATGAACCGTCAGCTATGTTGGATTCAGGACATTGGGATAGTTCTAGGGTAGTCCTCTAATCTGGTTCCATGGAGAAGAGACCATTATTTTGGTCAATTTTGGAAACTAGGGTTTTGCTCAGTAAGTGAATGTGAAATTTTTGCACATAGGGGTCAAATTTGCATATTACTTGGCCATGAAGGTGTGGCTAGCATTCCCACATAATAAATTCCTAAACAAGCTTTCACAAACCACCGAAAGTCCTTTTTGATGCACGATTTCCATTCTATGCCCCAGGTAGGGATTCAACAGGTGTCCCTGAAAGTCTGGAGGAGGTGGGATTCAATGTGCCATAGAATCATGACCGTTGCTCGGATCGACAAACCATTAGGTCCGTTGGATTTTGGACATCGATATAGTGCTAGGGTGGCCCTCTAATCTGCTTCCATGGAGAAGAGACCATTATTTTGGTCAATTTTGGAAACTAGTGTTTTGCTCAGTAAGTGAATGTCCAATTTCTGCACATATGGGTTGGATTTGCAAATTCCTTGACCGTGAACATGTGGCTAGCGTTCCCACATGAAACCTGCCTAAACACGCTTTCATGACCCACTGAAATCCCTTTTTGATGCACGGTTTCCACTCTATTCCCCCGTTAGGGATTTGACGGGTGTCCCTAAAAGCCTGTGGGAGGTGGGATTCAACATTCCATAGATTGATGACCGTTGCTCAGATCGATGAATCGTCAGCTCCGTTGGATTCAGTACATCGTGATAGTGCTAGAGTGGCTCTCTACTCTAGGTCCATGGACAAGGGATCATTTTTTTGTCAATTTTGGAAACTAGGGTTTTGCTCAGTAAGTGAATGTGAAATTTTTGCACATAAAGGTCAACTTGAAGGCGATTGTAGATCTTCCCCTCATATAAGAGATGTGAGCGTTTGTTTGATGAAATGTAGGAGGAGACAATGCCATTACGTCAGTAACCATGTAATGTAACATGTTTATGTTTAGAAACAAGTGGCCATTCTATTACACCATTATTACAAAATATATATATCTTCACGCTACGAATGCTTCGAAAATGCCATGTACATTAATCACACATAAATTTCATCTCTTTCAAAGTTGTTACTCGAGGCCATTCATCAAATGCCATGTACATTAACAAAATGATAAAATAATGTGTAGGACATACATAATGTGCAGGATATAGTCATAACCATTATTGTGAATCAACCTTATAATACTCGGATACTTTTAGGTTTGATGTGTATCCCATGTATTCGTTAGATGAAAGACATCATGCCAAAAAATAATTTTATTTATGTAGACCACACTGGTGCATCATTTAAGTGTGTCAACTTCGGGCATCCTTTAAACATTTGTTAGGTTGTTATGTGGGTAAGGTGCTTTTGTATTCCACCAAGTTGGATCAGTTGCTTAGCTGTGATGGGTGCTTAAATGTGTATTAGACCTATGTTCCATCTTTTTGAATACAATTTGACATTGTTAATATAACATTGTATATGCAATTGGATCGTGGTAAAAAACAATTAAAATGTACATTTTTTTCATTACGTAATTTATTGTAATTGTGCATTGTTCTCAAATTTATAACTAATATTTCCATACAATCATAAAATCTATAAAAATTGGGAACATTACACATAGAAACATTCTTTGCCACACATGTATAATCACACTTAAAAGACTGAATAATGAATATCTCAAGAGCCTTGATATGAAATATTTTTTATACCATGAAAGTTATAATACAAAAATATAAGGCCTAGATCTATGGCATGTCAATGTACATATATCAAAAACATATTTGATGTACATGTGCAAACAAAAGTACATTTGTCCTGGACCGTGCCCCTATACTCTAACTCTAGATTGTACATAAAAATACATATTTGTCTTAGACTAACACATCAAAATTCTAACTTTCTCTTGTTTTTACCAGACCCTAATGCTCTTCAGCTCTGTCTACGACCACTGTGAATTTTTGGTGACTACAAATCAATGACAATATTTCTTGATCAGGTAACTGAACTAGTACTGTCCATCAATAACAAAGTTTGAAAATTTAAAATATGACTCAATTGTAAATAAAACAAAGACTCACTGCATCCGTCGGGGGTATAGGTTCCTGTGGTGTCGAGGGTGTAGGTGCCTCTGCTATGCTCGTCCTTGCAGCGAGCCTCATTGCCATACTTCTCTGCGAATAAAAAAAATATCTCAATTATCTCAAGAATTATCAACATGTACATGAATGAGAAAGTACTAATCAATTATGTAAAAAATGAACATCTCACCGAAAAAACCATTTCTAGGAGATGAGGCTGGTGCTCTTCAGTAGTAAGAGGAGCCATAGGTTTAACATCAACCTCAGTTGCGTGCACTAATGGACCAGGGTGTGGCTACATTCACCAAATGATTAAATAGTTATACATCGTGCATGTCCAGAAACAATACAAATGAAATGTACAATTACAAATATTCAAGTAGATGTACCTCACTATGGCTTATCCCTATTGTATATGTGGCATTGACAGTGGCATCAACAATCCCACTAAGGTCTGGCACGGATGACTCTACATCCTGATGCTTTAAACATGCGAAAATAACATTAAGAAAAACCACTTGTGAAGTGAATACATAGCTAACCAACAACTGCCATTGGAAGTGTGTACATTATCGTGGGATGAGTAGGTTGATCCTCATGCACACCCTCTCTGTTCAAGGAAGAGGGACCTCGTTTGGTGTAAACAACCCCCTTATCTATGTTTGGACTACGGGGAGATCCAAACCAAAGAGGCGGTGTAGGGATCTGTGATGACGTCTGCATTCATAAAGTGTTACCATAGTGAGACATGGATTTGAATGGATGGAATAATATGTACTGAAAAAATAACATGTTGTAATATACTTACCCCTTCCTGGGACATATCTCCACCATGGGAGTGACCGCTTCGATCAATTTTTTGCCCCTCTTCAGATGCCTCTAGCATCTGCAAGTTTAAAAATTATATTTACATTAGCAATCTATAAAGGAGTGTATAGTAAGAAAATTAAATAATTTGAACAAGATTCAATCATAACCCATGTACTTACATTCTTCAAGTAGTCGTAAATTCCACCTTGGACTATGTCGTTGATATCAATATCTCCAGCATCACGTCCTAAGTGGGGTTCCTGCAACTTCAAAAATTGTAAATATTAGGCATTTTAATAAATTAATCAAGACTAACATATGCATTAACACAATTACATGTAATAACAAAATGACAAGTGGTTAAATATTATCTCAATTGTGGTTCTTTGGGCCTTGGGTACAACCACACCGGGTGCAGTACCACCCCCATGAGAGGCATCAATCTCCTGCAAGAGTAAATATTGCATATATATTGTGATTCTTTTAATATGTTAGATATAGTATGGAATAATTAAAAATTGAACAATAACATAGTTTTAAAACAATGTCCTTACCTGACCACCAGTCATCGTAGTGGTACCATGTCTTGGTCCAGTACCATAACAAGGTCCCCCACATGATGTGTAGATATGTGGCTTGCTTTGAGGCACATGGGATGTCGGTCTATCCTGACCAACATATGTACCTCCACCACCAGAAGCTGGTGGTTGTACACCAGCTGAGGAAGAGGGTGCTCTCTGGTCAATAGTGGCCATGTGTTGAGAGACCATCTTAGCTAGAGTAAAAAATGCATCCTGTGTCTGGGAAACCATGTCATGTGCAGGAGGGATGTATGCCCTCGGTAGTTGGGAACGGGGTGCAGGTATCTGTGGATTGGAATCTCTATGCCTAGCATGGGGTTGGTGTTGGGGCATTCCCCTACCAACTCCCTAGAAGCCCAACATGTCAAAACAATTGACATGTTTCCCCATTACAAAATCTGCATACAATTTTCGGAGGAAGTACATCGGTACTTCCCTATTGTTGTGAGGGGGAATGTCAAAAACCATGTACCACCTATCCATACAATTGTCTCTGATGGGTGGAAAAGTGCACCACTCAATAGAAATATGTGGCCTGCTGATCTCCGGAATGTCATCCGTCCCAGGAAGTCTAAACAATGAATAGATGGCTTGTTTTGTTATTTTCAGCTTTTTTACCTCATTGTAACTCAACCCATCAGCATATTGTTGCCTTTTCCTCTCCCTGTAAGATGCGATGCTATACAACGCATCATTCGATCTTGTGATCGTATCAACAATAGAAAACAATGAATCCGGAAAGGAACGGTGGAGCTCATCTCCACCCCTCCAAGCCGAACCAATCTCTCTCAAATGGCCAATAAACCTCAGTATCTTCGCATTGTTATGATCCATAGTAGCCACTGCAATCATAAATACAAATAAAATATCATTAGAAATATAAACACATGATATAATGACATATCTAAGAACTAAAAACTGTATAACTATTGACATATAAACTAAATCTATCATGTAAATTTAAAAATTGATCTTGAATTTTACAGTAAAGAATAAACATTTAACATTTTTCATTTCAAATTTATGTCCTAAATTCAAGTATTAATTCTAATTTTTAAGTACATGCATGTGTACATAAAGTGTCTTGAGTGCATATGTTGATTTCAAAGCTCCTCTAGCTTATTTTAAGGCCTGGATTATGAAGTTTCATCGAAATTGTGAGGTGCAGATTATTGCCTTTGCAGGACCAGCTCCCAGATTGCGGGTAGAGGCAACAACTAGACCCTAGAATAGGCGGCATAATGTGCTGTTGATGAATAAAATCTCAGTATAGGCAACGATTTTGTTAGATATGTAATTATTTGTTGTAGTGTGATGTTTTTTGGACTCCAAAGGCTATTTAGTAGAACTTTATGGATTTTATGGTTGCAAGGGTTCCACTGGATTAAATATCATGTATGATCTAGTATGTGATTGGCATGTTTAATCAAATACATCAACCTACCTATGTATCTTCACATTCATAAAGTCTATTTTTGAACTTTGTTGTCTTGACCTTAACCAAAAAGTACCCTTCGTTCAAGACGAAATATTTGTTAAAAGCATGGGAAGTTTCTATACCTTATTTTAACACTTGGATGGGAAGTTTCATCAAAACTATAAGGTGTTTATTGATGTTCTTTGAAGATAAACTTTGAGAAGTTTCATCAAAATTATAAGGTGTTTATTTGTGGATTTTGGTATGGATTCACAAGGATCCTTGTGAATATGCATATGGAAATAGTGATTTAGTGAACTTTATTACGATGAGAATGACACTTACTCTTAATATAGATACCATTAGAGAGAATATGA